>NW_025557097.1:225000-278335 GCF_020424385.1 Procambarus clarkii
TCAACGAATTTGAGTAACTTTTGCTTTTGTTTTATTTGTACCTTAAACATAACACTGAACAATCAATTATGTGCCACCCCACCTTCCTTCATCTGCAAAAAAACTAATCAAAAGACATATGTACAAGGCTAGAAAAATTCAGCAACACTTACCATACTCAGGCTAAAAGAATTAAGCAACACTTACCATACTCTTTTTATATTCACTGTTAACTTTTAGCTCATGTGACAGACTTTCCACCTGCTCAACAAGGACACTATAGGGAACCTAGAACCCTGTATTACAAGTGTAATGATAATTTTGGAAAATTAATTAAAGCTAATTGTGTAGGACACCTGGAGATATGGTGCCCATATCTAAAGAATCACATCAACTGGTAAAGGTATAGACTTGCCAATAAGTGGCTCCCAGGTTAGAGGCATAAAATGCCAAAACTAGATGGTAGAATAAAAAGAAGATATTGTAAAAGGTAACCAAACAAAGATGCCACAGAAATATTAGAAAATTAACTTTCGCAAGCAGCGTGGTAGACATGGTTGGAACAAGTTAGGAGAGAGGGTGGTGGAGGCCAAAACCATAATCATAATCATCTGTATCAAACCTTATTACAGGTAAAACCAGTAGGCAGTCTACTGTATTTTATCAAACCGTTATTAGTATAATAGATCTCGTAATAATTTTGCAAAAATAATGGCATTTACTATTTTTAAAAGATTATTAGCAAATTTACAGAAATGGTGCATTCGGAAGACAAAACCAATTTTTCACTTTTGACAATTGAGCACCTGCTACATCCAGATTCTAGGGAGGAAAGGAAGGACGATCTTACTGGATCCCATAGCCTCTCCGAGGCACAAACCAGGCTTTTACATAACCCCCCCCCCCCCTGCACCCGAGCTTTTTAAAATAGTAAATGCCACTATTTTTGCAAAATTATTACGAGATCTATTATTCTAATAAGAGTTTGATAAAATACAAACCCTGGGGCCATAGAACGGCTATTTAATCCCCTTGAACGGACCTGTGCATGGGCCACTGAGGCATCGAAAAAAAACAGACCGGCTTGGGAAAAAAGCAAAATTGCCGGTCTATGGCCCAGCTGATGGCTGTGCATGAATGGCTAATGGCTAATGGCTGTTAGTTATGGAACTAGGTTAGACTATGTATGTTTAAATCTCCGATTTAAACAGAGCCAGTGTTCAGTCAAATAACTGAATTTATCAAATCTTATCCTTGTATAATATACAAGCTGATGTGAGATCCCTGTCTACAGGTGGACTGGAACTATTATCCAGTAGGCAGTCTACTGTATTTTATCAAACCGTTATTAGTATAATAGATCTCGTAATAATTTTGCAAAAATAATGGCATTTACTATTTTTAAAAGATTATTAGCAAATTTACAGAAATGGTGCATTCGGAAGACAAAACCAATTTTTCACTTTTGACAATTGAGCACCTGCTACATCCAGATTCTAGGGAGGAAAGGAAGGACGATCTTACTGGATCCCATAGCCTCTCCGAGGCACAAACCAGGCTTTTACATAACCCCCCCCCCCTGCACCCGAGCTTTTTAAAATAGTAAATGCCACTATTTTTGCAAAATT
Organism: Procambarus clarkii; assembly: GCF_020424385.1. Classification (NCBI taxonomy): domain Eukaryota; kingdom Metazoa; phylum Arthropoda; class Malacostraca; order Decapoda; family Cambaridae; genus Procambarus; species Procambarus clarkii. Next base: position 226,608 of record NW_025557097.1, read on the forward strand.
ATTACGAGATCTATTATTCTAATAAGAGTTTGATAAAATACAAACCCTGGGGCCATAGAACGGCTATTTAATCCCCTTGAACGGACCTGTGCATGGGCCACTGAGGCATCGAAAAAAAACAGACCGGCTTGGGAAAAAAGCAAAATTGCCGGTCTATGGCCCAGCTGATGGCTGTGCATGAATGGCTAATGGCTAATGGCTGTTAGTTATGGAACTAGGTTAGACTATGTATGTTTAAATCTCTGATTTAAACTGAGCCAGTGTTCAGTCAAATAACTGAATTTATCAAATCTTATCCTTGTATAATATACAAGCTGATGTGAGATCCCTGTCTACAGGTGGACTGGAACTATTATCCAGTAGGCAGTCTACTGTATTTTATCAAACCGTTATTAGTATAATAGATCTCGTAATAATTTTGCAAAAATAATGGCATTTACTATTTTTAAAAGATTATTAGCAAATTTACAGAAATGGTGCATTCGGAAGACAAAACCAATTTTTCACTTTTGACAATTGAGCACCTGCTACATCCAGATTCTAGGGAGGAAAGGAAGGACGATCTTACTGGATCCCATAGCCTCTCCGAGGCACAAACCAGGCTTTTACATAACCCCCCCCCCCTGCACCCGAGCTTTTTAAAATAGTAAATGCCATTATTTTTGCAAAATTATTACGAGATCTATTATACTAATAACGGTAAATAAATAATAAATAGTAAATAAATCAATACTTACTAAATTTTGTCTATTATGTAGCAAAGAAGCAGGTCTACGGAAGGCTTTTCTGTTGAGTTCGAAGCCCAGATTACTCGTGGTCTCTGAAATAAGTTAAGATTATAAGTATAAAATTTATAAAACCAAATAATAAATCCGGTATTGCTCAATTTCAGATGCAGACGTACTGAATGATATATCAGACTGTCAGCATGGTATTCGATCTGGAAGGTCCAGTGTAACGAATTTGCTCAGTTTCTATGATCGAGCCACAGAGATCTATAAAGAATTCTGATCAAGAAAGAGATCTAGGGGTGGTTTTAGATAGAAAACTATAACCTGAGGATCATATTAAGAACATTCTGCGAGGGGGCCTATGCTACACTTTTTAACTTTAGAATTGCTTTTAAATACATAGGTCAAAAAGTTTTAAAAGTTTTAAAAGTTTTTTAAACCTCTCGTGTATCATGAGTGTGTTAAAGCTTCAGATGGTGCATTCAGATGATGAATATTACCTAGTTCCTTCATCTGGGAAGAATGAACACATATTGGTGCATTCGGATGATAAAAACTAACTACTGTAGTTCAATTGATCAACAGACTGTATATCATATGCAGACTGTATGTGGATCTGCGGGCCACTCCAAACAACAGCCTGGTGGACCAAGCTCCACCAGGCCTAAAGCACAAAGTGATATAGATGTGATAGAGAAACTAGGTCAAATGGAGGAGTAGGTCTGTATATTAAACAGCACCTGACGTGCACAGAGCTACTAAACTCAATGTGGTGGTAGAGTGGTGGGGGGGGGGGGAAAACATTGCAGAAAAAAACAAATACAATTTGGTCAACAAAACAGCATTGTTTAAAATAGAAGACATGGGTTGTCATTTTGGGGGTAAGGTAGGTTACATTGAGTTAATTAGTTAGTACTTAGTTTTTATCTTAAACTGGTTGGGAGAGGTACAGTGTTGCTGTGCTGGTGAAAGAACACCTAAAGGTAAATTAAATAATGATTGCGAATCCACAAGAAGTTGACATAATATCGCTAGAGATCTGCAATCAGGATGATAAACTTTCCTTAAAGAATTTGACAAACACTTGCTGATAGGACATGAAGTAAATGAAATGTATGTCAAGTTTTGTGAAATATATGATAAAAGCACAACAAAATTTGTACCAAAGGAGAGATGCAGAACTAGGAAAAGGGGTTTGTTCAACAGAAATTGCGAGAGGGCCTGAGACCCAAACACACACAAATGGAATCAATATATAGCAAGAGGCCAAACCCCCAAACATACAAGCGATGCAAAGATGCGAGAAACAGCAGCAGCATTAAGGAGAGGGACTTAAGGACCATGAATAAAGTGTGAAAATAAACTCGAGTAAATTTTTTTAACTACTCTCGACAGTGAAGAAAAACAAATATTCAGACGATTTGTGTTAGAATCATTAATCTTACACTTTCGGTCATATTCAACAACACAAATACATACACACACATTCCTGTTGCTGTAGCAAGTGAAGAATTACACACACAGATCACAATAACGTGATGCATCAAATGAACAAATCCACAAGGGCCGTGACGAGGATTCGAACCTGCGTCCGGGAGCATCCCAGACACTGCCTTAATCGACTGAGCTACAACAGGGTAAAAGGGTTGAAACCGAAGTTCTACTGAACTTACTGGATCCCATAGCCTCTCCGAGGCACAAACCAGGCTTTTACACAACCCCCCCCCCCCCCCTGCACCCGAGCTATGTCAACAGGCCGTTCTCCCTCTTCGCCCTTACATCATCACACACAGATCACAATAACGTGATGCATCAAATGAACAAATCCACAAGGGCCGTGATGAGGATTCAAACCTGTGTCCGGGAGCATCCCAGACACTGCCTTAATCGACTGAGCTACGACAGGGTAAAAGGGATGAAACCAAACTTCTACTGAACTTCCTGGATCCTTTTACCCTGTTGTAGCTCAGTCGATTTAGGCAGTGTCTGGGATCCTCCCGGACGCAGGTTCAAATCCTCGTCACGGCCCTTGTGGATTTGTTCATTTGATGCATCACGTTATTGTGATCTCTGTGTGTGATGATGTAAGGGTGAAGAGAAAGAACGACCTGTTGACTTAGCTCGGGTGCAGGGGGAGGGTTGTGTACAAGCCTGGTTTGTGCCTCGGAGAGGCTATGGGATTCAGTAAGATCGTCCTTCCTTTCTTCCCTAGAATCTGGATGTAGCAGGTGCTCAATTGTCAAAAGTGAAAAATTGGGTTTGTCTTCCGAATGCACCATATCAGTAAATCTTTTAATAAAGATTTACTGATATGGTGCATTCGGAAGACAAACCCAATTTTTCACTTTTGACAATTGAGCACCTGCTACATCCAGATTCTAGGGAGGAAAGGAAGGACGATCTTACTGGATCCCATAGCCTCTCCGAAGCACAAACCAGGCTTTTACACAACCCACCCCCCCCCCTGCACCCGAGCTCAATTGTCAAAAGTGAAAAATTGGGTTTGTCTTCCGAATGCACCATATCAGTAAATTTTTTAATAATCTTTTAAAAATAGTAAATGCCACTATTTTTGCAAAATTATTACGAGATCTATTATTCTATAGAATAATGCATATAAATGCATATATGCATATAAATACAAAACAAGTAAATGTAAATAATTTTACCTTGCACCTAGATCCACCAAGCCTGTATGGCGCGCGTTTCAGTACTTCGGAAATCTAGAACTATCTTGAATCTCTAATCTGCAATGAAATAATACATATTATTGCACTTACCAAAACATGGATGAATGTAGAAAATACAGAACTATTAGCTGAATATCAAATAAATGGATTTATTCTATTTCACACAGATAGATATATTAGACCGTGTATGTTAGGTAATACCTAACATACACGCCTCCACACACACTACATTTGAAATGTAGTCTCAAAAAGACTACATTTCAACAGCAAAGATTACTCCATAAAAAAATAATTAAATTATTGACCAACATGAGAGAGGGTTAGCCAACATGAGAGGGTTGTGTTGATTGCCTGAAAATATTTAAATTGTTTAATGTATTGAATGGCATTTTTCAAGTTACAACATTTTTTAAATTACTGAACTAGGTTCTAGGCTTTGCTAGGCTTAATTCAATTATTACAGATAAGCCTAACCTAGCCTAGAACCCAGTGGGTTTTCTTCCTATTGGGGAGTGTTGTACATGCCTCGCCTCCACATACACACTAGCACAGCCAGGCCTCGCCTCCACATACACACTAGCACAGCCAGGCCTCGCCTCCACATACACACTAGCACAGCCAGGCCTCGCCTCCACATACACACTAGCACAGCCAGGCCTCGCCTCCACATACACACTAGCACAGCCAGGCCTCGCCTCCACATACACACTAGCACAGCCAGGCCTCGCCTCCACATACACACTAGCACAGCCAGGCCTCGCCTCCACATACACACTAGCACAGCCAGGCCTCGCCTCCACATACACACTAGCACAGCCAGGCCTCGCCTCCACATACACACTAGCACAGCCAGGCCTCGCCTCCACATACACACTAGCACAGCCAGGCCTCGCCTCCACATACACACTAGCACAGCCAGGCCTCGCCTCCACATACACACTAGCACAGCCAGGCCTCGCCTCCACATACACCAGCACAGCCAGGCCTCGCCTCCACATACACACTAGCACAGCCAGGCCTCGCCTCCACATACACACTAGCACAGCCAGGCCTCGCCTCCACATACACCAGCACAGCCAGGCCTCGCCTCCACATACACACTAGCACAGCCAGGCCTCGCCTCCACATACACACTAGCACAGCCAGGCCTCGCCTCCACATACACACTAGCACAGCCAGGCCTCGCCTCCACATACACACTAGCACAGCCAGGCCTCGCCTCCACATACACACTAGCACAGCCAGGCCTCGCCTCCACATACACCAGCACTGCCAGGCCTCGCCTCCACATACACCAGCACTGCCAGGCCTCGCCTCCACATACTCACCAGCACAGCCAGGCCTCGCCTCCACATACACCAGCACTGCCAGGCCTCGCCTCGCCTCCACATACACCAGCACTGCCAGGCCTCGCCTCCACATTTAAACCAACCAAGCCCACAAATACGTTAACATGGACCAGCATTACACCGTCTAACATACTCTGTCAGATGTAACAACTAAATTTGTGAATTCAAGACCAAATCTATTGTATAACACAGTGTTAGTACGAGAAAAACATTACTTACATTCGAAGCCGTGTTTTAAAATGGCGGCGGTCTTGTACTGACGCTCCAAACTGTGTGTTCGTTTGCGTATGATGAACGTGTGACAATTTACTACAACAATTATTTAATTATTCTTATTCTTTATTTTAATATTTTTAGGGTACATGAAATTTCAAACTTATTTGCACACAATAATATAATTGCATTGTCATAACCTTTATATATTACGGAAAATACGATGACATGAACGAAGTCAAAGTGAAGTTGAAGTCAAAGTCATTCGCCGAACGTATTAGTCATTTTTTTTCTCCCAAACGATAGGGGATAACAAATCCACAGAGAATATAAGTGTACAGTAAAGTCAATTTTATTCAGGAAAGTACATACATAGTTGATTTACAAACATAATGTTGGATTTATAGATAGAGCTAGTGCATACAATACCTAAAGCCACTATAGTAGGCATATAGCATTTCAGGCAACCGGGCAGTATATATGGACCCCTTACTCAAATCTCTGAATATGTTAGATATTAAGTCCCTGCACATACTCTCATGTGTATTTTATATATATAAAACGCTGCACTGTAATGTCAATCCTGACCTTAAAAGCTTCCTAGAAGGTTGTAACAGATCCCATGAGCACCACACCAGAAACAAATACCTATTTGATATTCCAAGAGTACGACTTAGTCAAACTAGAAATGCTTTACAAATCAAGAGACCTCGAATGTGGAATGACCTTCCCAATTATGTTAAAAACTGTACCTCTCCCAACCAGTTTAAGATAAATAAAGATAAATTTATAAGTTAAGAAAAATTCCACAAATCAACAACCCTGTTACTGACCCTGTATTTACCCAAGTCTTTCCTAAATCTAAACTTATCCAATTTATACCCATTGTTTCGTGTTCTATCTTGTGTTGACAATTTTAATACCCTATTAATATCCCCTTTGTTATATCTATTCAGGAAATTGTGGTTGATCTCGAACCCATTGATAATGTGACGACTTATACAGAATTTTGTAACTATATCATCAAGATTGTAACCAGCTTAGCTAAATGTAGTGTGGGGTTCAGTCCCTAAGCCCATATATGTGCCTCTCTAACCATTTAGGTTACAGGGCAAAAACATAAAAACAAAGGTAACTGCAGAAGGCCTATTGGCCCATACCAGGCAGCTCCTATCTATAACAGATAAACACTAAGTACTACCTAATTAACTCAATGTAACCTACCAACCTAACCCCCAAAATGTCAATCCATATCTTTTATTTTAAACAATGCTGTTTTGTTGACCAAATTGTATTTTTACTCTTTTTCTGTCATGTTTCTCCCACCCCTGTTTTTTCCCTTTTTTCTTATTTTTTCTCAACATAATTCATACTTTAATTAGGCGGATCAGGACATCACCTGATCAAACACATCAAACATCGTTTGACCACCATCAAACACACACATTTCGTGTGCGTTTGACGCTCACTGATATGTACCAGCGTTGTTTTATATATGGTGCTATTCTATCTTACGCTTTGTTGCTCTTTTTTACCTACGGGCTCATAGAACATTCTATTGCGAAAACATTGGCACAAAAATGAATGACGTACATACAATAATAATGTCAGGACAGTGAAATAATTATAAACTTTCAAAGCGCTGTATCGCCCATGTGTCGTCTTGTCACCAATACTGGGTAACAGTTCCGCCACTTCCCACACTCTTGCGGGTGGGCAGCGACCATTATTCTACGTTTATATTCATATCACCGTGTTGGGAATTTCATTGCGAGTACATTGATACCACAATTAACGCTGTAGGACAAGTGTGGAAGTGATAACAATCCCAAGAGTAAAAACATTTTGTTGCTCTTGGGCACTCACGGCGAGTCATCTACGTAGGTATTTATTGGGTGCTGGTATTCATATAACTTTTGGTGACCGTTTTTGCTGATGTTCTTCTAGAGAATGTTATTGCGAACACGTTGGTACCAAAATGAAATACATAGCTCGAGAACTAAGGTCAGGAGAGTAAAAAGAGTATACACATTTTTGTTTTGACGCTTAATTAAGGTTATTGTGAGTACTCATCGCCTGCCTAGAAACTGGAACTAGTAATTCCATCTATCATCATACTATCATACAAGAGGAGCCACACATCTATGGATCATCCAATAAAATCAGCAGACTTCTAGATGTTACTACTGCTCGGCTTAGACTCGGTTACAAGTATCTCTGGGAATTCTCATTATCTGCTGATGTAGACCTGACCAAATGTAAACTGTGTCAACAAAATTATTCGCACACCCTCCGTCACTATGTGATGGAGTGCGAAAAGATACATGAATTTAGAGACAATTCTATAACCAATGTTCCAGCGATGTGTCAATATTTCATTCAAAATGATCTGCTACCAGAAATTTTAGCCAAATATCCCCAGTTTGCTAACTGTAGATAACAACTAAGTGATTGTAACCTATCCACCGCTGCCCACTGGATGGGGGGCGGTGTGCAGGACAAACATATAAATTTTGATACTAGCTCTCCACATATGTCAGTTGCTTAACACTTTAGTGCGCGCGGCACTAGCTGGAAAACCAAGCGGGTTGTGCGCGCGGCGTTCTGGGCGCTCAAGCGTAAACACAAAAAAGTTTATAATCTTTTCACGCTCCTAACCTCAATTCTCAAGCTACGTTTTTCATTTTGGTATCAATGCGTTGGCAATAAAATTCTCTACAAGATCATATGCATAAAATGTCACCGAAGCATTTGGTATCCCACCACGAAGTAAATAAACACGAAGATGACTCGCCGTGACACCCAAACAGGAAGTAAATGTTCATACTCTTTCGTTTGTTGCCAGCCTCACAGTCATCCTACAGCGCTCATTTTGATATCACTGAACTCGCAATAAAATTCCCCACCCAGACATATGCCTATCAATGTCTAATTATGGTATCGGGTGACCCGCACGAGTGTGGGAACTGGGCGAAGCGTTAGCCGTGATTTCAGCAGGGACGACACTGTTGGGATGCAGTGCTTTGAATGTTTATACTTATTTAACTGTCCTGACATTATTTCTGAAGCTACGTATTTCATTTTTATAGCAATGTGTTCGCAATAGAAAGTTCTATAAGAACATGGGTAGAGTTGGCCAACACAGCGTCAAATAAATTTGCGGCGAATAAAATCTTACGCGTGTTTGTACCCGTGAGCGTCAAAAGTTTTTACTTTGCTCATGTTTTTCAAGTTTATACTTGTTTCACACCGTTTTTTTTTGTATAGTGTTCGGAATAAAATTCCCTACACAGACATATGCATATCAAATACAATTCCTTGGAATTCACAGCTGTAGAGATGACGGAAAACACACAACCGGAACCCGCTCTTGACACTCCAACTCACACCCGCAACACCCACAAAAAAAGTTTCTCTTGTTTCATGTATACTTACTTTAGTTTTCGTGCTACAGTTCTCATTTAGGTATCAAAATATTCCTAAGAAAATAGACTACAATACTGAAACAATCTAAGACAATTATGTGTACTTACCAAAGCAAAGACGATTGTAGTAAAATAAGTTGAGCATTTTATCTCCACTCCACCTCCTTCAGGTACTGATTCCTGAAGTTGCTCAACAGATGTTCCTAGGTGGAGTGAAGCTGATGTAGGTGGTTATTTCTTGTCCACCCAATACACCCTTTTCCTGTGATAAGTGGTGTAATTACAAGGTATGACGCAAAGTGGAACATCGCATGTCTTGCACGCTATACCAGTTTCCTTCCTGATACCCGACTTTGAACACACTTCACACCTGCGACGTTTGGGGATTTTTACCAGCTCATGTTTCAATTTATAGTTCAGGCGAGTCTCTGCTATAACAACACGTCGCTGTTGTCTCTGGGTTGGCAATAAACTACTGTCTGAATCGTCGCTCTCACTATTGTTTTCAAACACTAATGTGGAATATGAATTATCTTCATCAGATTCAGCTTCAGCACTAGGTGTAGACGTGAAGAGAGGGCGCCTCACACCCGACGGGCCAGGTGTTGACGGGTCAGCAGCAGGATACACAGGACCAGTGTCATGATTTATGTCTGGAGCATGAACTAGATGTGGAGATGGTGTAGTTGTTGCAGGCCACTCTGCCTTGTCAAATTTCAATAAAGACCAAATAGCAACTTCATGGAACTAGAGCAGAGTTAGTTTCCTTCGATCATCTGTGTTGGCCTTGTACAATGCATGTACAATGCATTGAGTAAAGACCAAATAGCAACTTCATGGAACTAGAGCAGAGTTAGTTTCCTTCGATCATCTGTGTTGGCCTTGTACAATGCAACCACAAGTTGACATTGAATGTGAATTAACAATGAGACAAGTAAGATTTATACTAATACATTTATACTAACTCTGTTGAGCGTTGACCATTTATACATCAAATCTGTTGATGTGAGCACTTTAGTTTAGTCTGCCGTTTAAAGAAAAAAAGAGCATATCAATGGTATATCACAGAAAACGAATTTATCATAAACTCATGTATTTGTCTTATCATATTGAACTGCATTCATATTTTTAATATATAACAATATGAATATACAAATTTCTGTAAATCCCCTACCTTGTTGGAATCTGTGGAAATGAATGAGCAAATGTGCTGGCTGAAGGCGCTGAAGGAAACCACATTGGTTTCATTTTGGATACAAATGTCCATGGAGATTCAAAATGGAAACTAATTATATAGTTGAACCTGCAGAGACGAGTTTAAGAATCTGTGTTGAGAGTGATGGACACAGCCTTCACAATTATACTTCAGAGAATGTAAACATCTAAGAGTCATTAGAAATATGTGTAGAATAATAAACCCTACATTGTTTGAGTTAGGGAAAACACCATTTGTGATATATAGATACTATAGCTGTTCCTAAAGATTCACCCTTTTTTGCACCAGCAAGATAACATATAAGATTTTAAGAGTTGACGAATGTTAATATTCTTGTTTGATAAACTGTGAACTTGAGACATAGTTAATAAGAACATATTAACACAACAAAATGTTTTCAGAATCTTTAACACCACTTTCCAGCAACTTATATAATTTATATAAATTATTTTAGAGAATAATACATAAATTATATATTTAAACATGATATAGTGTTTAGTGGAATGTATAAGGAGTCAAATTGTGTTAAAAAGAGCAATTTTTAGAAAATTTGGAAAAATACTTTTTTCTGTTCAAATTATAACTAAATGGATTTTAAAGGTTTCACTCAGCCAATATATATCATTCACAATTTATTAATGAATTTTACAAAAAAACACCATAAATTTTATATTTAAACATGTAAAAACTATTTGTTTTACATTTGGAAGAAAATAATTGTAGAAAAACAATTTATAATTAAACCTTTGTGTTTGGATTTTTTGAGTAAAAGTTTCTCAAAGGCTCTCCTGCACCATTCTCAATGCAAATCATTCCCACACCTATGGGAAGAGATAGGCGAACGTTGTGTAGATGATTTGTGTTTGCTGGGAGTGCAAAATGTGACTCACTGCCGCTATCAGGACTTGGCATATGTTGGGTATAAAAATTCGTAATATCATACTGCAAATACGTGCAGAGAGCCAGATTTTGGCTCGAAAATATGGCTCAGACCTCGAAATTGGGATGTTTGGGATATTTTGAAAACTTCAGGAAGGTTTGGGACAAATGTGACCAAACGCCTGTTTCAGTATTTTGCTTATGTTGGGTATAAAAAAGACGCAATTTCAAACTTCGAATACGTGCAGAGAGCCAGAATTTGGCTCCAAAATATGGCTCAGGCCTCGAAATTGGGAGATTAGGGATATTTCGAAAACTGCAGGAGAGTTTGTGCAAAATTTTTCTTACTGCCGGTTTCAGGACTTGGGATATGTTGGGTATAAAAAGTCGTAATATCAAACTGCGAATACGTGCATATAGCCAGAATTTGGCACCAAAATATGGCTAAGGCCTCGAAATTAGGATGTTTGGGATATTTTGAAAACTGCAGGGCGATTTTGTGCAAAATGTGACTCATTGCCGCTATCGGTACTTGGCATATGTTGGGTATAATAAGTCGTAATTTCAAACTGCGAATACGTGCAGAGAGCCAGAATTTGGCTCCAAAATATGGCTCAGGCCTCGAAATTGGGATGTTTGGGATATTCTGAAAACTGCAGGGAGGTTTGGGACAAATGTGACCGAACGCCTCATTCAGTACTTGGCATATGTTGGTTTAAAAAAGTCGCAATATCAAACTGCGAATATGTGCAGAGAGCCAGAATTTGGCTCCATAATATGGCTCAGGACTCGAAATTGGGATATTTGAGATATTTTGAAAACTGCAGGGGAGTTTGTGCAAAATGTCACACACTGAGGCTTTCAGGTCTTCGCATATGTTGGGTATAAAAATTCGTAATTTCAAACGGCGAATACGTGCAGAGAGCCAGAATTTTGCTCCAAAATAAGACTCAGGCCTCGAAATTGGGAAGTTTGGGATATTTTGAAAACTGCAGAGGAGTTTGGGACAAATATGACCAAATGCCGCTTTCAGTACTTGGCATATGTTGGGTATAAAATAGTCACAATTTCAAACTGCGAATACGTGCTGAGAGCCAGAATTTGGCTCCAAAATATGGCTCAGGCTTCGAAATTGGGATGTTTGGACTATTTTTAAAACTGCAGGGGACTTTGGGACAAATATGACCAAACGCCGCTTTCAGTACTTGGCATATGTTGGGTATAAAAACGTCACAATTTCAAACTGCGAATACGTGCAGAGAGCCAGAAATTGGCTCCAAAATATGGCGCAGGCCGCGATATTGGGATGTTTAGGATATTTTGAAAACTACAGGAAGGTTTGGGACAAATGTGACCAAACGCCACTTTCAGTACTTGGCATATGTTGGGTATAAAATAGTCGCAATTTCAAACTGCGAATACGTGCAGAGAGCCAGAATTTGGCTCCAAAATATGGCTCAGGTTTCGAAATTGGGATGTTTGGGATATTTTTACAACTGCAGGGGACTTTGGGACAAATATGAGTAAACGCCGCTTTCAGTACTTGGCATTTGTTGGGTATAAAAAAGTCACAATTTCCAACTGCGAATACGTGCAGAGAGCCAGAATTTGGCTCCAAAATATGACTCAGGCCTCGAAATTGGGATGTTTGGGATATTTTGAAAACTGCAGGGGAGTTTGTGCAAAATGTCACACACTGAGGCTTTCAGGTCTTCGCATATGTTGGGTATAAAAATTCGTAATTTCCAACTGCGAATACGTGCAGAGAGCCAGAATTTGGCTCCAAAATATGACTCAGGCCTCGAAATTGGGAAGTTTGGGATATTTTGAAAACTGCAGGGGGGTTTGTGCAAAATGTGACTCACTGCCGCTATCAGGACTTGGCATATGTTGGGTATAAAAAGTCGTAATATCAAACTGCAAATACGTGCAAAGAGCCAGAATTTGGCTCGAAAATATGGCTCAGGCCTCGAAATTGGGATGTTTGGGATATTTTGAAAACTTCAGGAAGGTTTGGGACAAATGTGACCAAACGCCTCTTTCAGTATTTTGCATATGTTGGGTATAAAAAAGACGCAATTTCAAACTGCGAATACGTGCAGAGAGCCAGAATTTGGCTCCAAAATATGGCTCAGGCCTCGAAATTGGGACATTTGTGATATTTAGAAAACTGCAGGAGAGTTTTTGCAAAATTTTACTTACTGCCGATTTCAGGACTTGGCATATGTTGGGTATAAAAAGTCGTAATATCAAACTGCGAATACGTGCATATAGCCAGAATTTGGCTCCAAAATATGGCTAAGGCCTCGAAATTGGGATGTTTGGGATATTTTGAAAGCTGCAGGGCGAGTTTTTGCAAAATGTGACTCATTGCCGCTATCGGTACTTAGCATATGTTGGGTATAATAAGTCGTAATTTCAAACTGCGAATACGTGCAGAGAGCAAGAATTTGGCTGCAAAATATGGCTCAGGCCTCGATATTGGGATGTTTGGGATATTTTGAAAACTGCAGGAAGGTTTGGGACAAATGTGACCAAACGCCGCTTTCAGTACTTCGCATATGTTGGGAATAAAAAAATCGCAATTTCAAACTGCAATTACGTGCAGAGAGAAAGAATTTGTCTTCAAAATATGGCTAAAACCTCGAAATTGGGATGTTTGGGATATTTTGAAAACTGCAGGGGAGTTTGTGCAAAATGTGACTCATTGCCGCTATCAGTACTTGGAATATGTTGGGTATAAAAAGTCGTAATTTCAAACTGCGAATACGTGCAGAGAGCCAGAATTTGGCTCCAAAATATGGCTCAGGCCTCAAAATTGGGATGTTTGGGATATTTTGAAAACTGCATAGGGGATTGGGACAAATGTGACCAAACGGCGCTTTCAGTACTTGGCATATGTTGGGTATAAAAAATTCGCAATTTCAAACTGCGAATACGTGCAGAGAGCCAGAATTTGGCTCCAAAATATGGCTCAGGCCTCGAAATTGGGAAGTTTTGGATATTTTGAAAACTGCAGGGAGGTTTGTGCAAAATGTGACTCACTGCCGCTTTCAGTACTTTGCATATGTTGGGTATAAAAAGTCGTAATATCAAACTGCAAATACGTGCAGAGCGCCAGAATTTGGCTCAAAAATATGGCTCAGGCCTCGATATTGGGATGTTTGGGATATTTTGAAAACTGCAAGAAGGTTTGGGACAAATGTGACCAAACGCCGATTTCAGTACTTCGCATATGATGGGTATAAATAATCGTAATTTCAAACTGCGAATACGTGCATAGAGCCAGAATTTGGCTCCAAAATATGGCTAAGGCCTCCAAAATGGGATATTTGTGATATTTTGAAAACTGCAGGGGAGTTTGTGCAAAATGTGACTCACTGCCGCGTCCAGTACTTGGCATATGTTGGGTATAAAAAGTCGTAATATCAAACTGCGAATACGTGCAGAGAGCCAGAATTTGGCTGCAAAATATGGCTCAGGCCTCGAAATTGGGATGTTTGGATATTTTGAAAATTACAGGGGGGATTAGGACAAATGTGACCAAACCCTGCTTGCAGTACTTAGCATATGTTAGGTATATAAAATTCGCAATTTCAAACTGCGAATACGTGCAGAGAGCCAGAATTTGGCTCCAAAATATGGCTCAGGCCTTGAAATTGAGATATTTGGAATATTTTGAAAACTGCAGGGGAGTTTGTGCAAAATGTGACTCACTGCTGCTTTCAGGACTTGGCATATGTTGGGTATAAAAAGTCGTAATTTCAAACTGCGAATACGTGCAGAGAGCCAGAATTTGGCTCCAAAATATGGATCAGGCCTCGATATTGGGATGTTTAGGATATTTTGAAAATTGCAGGGGGGATATGGACAAATGTGACCAAACGCCGCTTTCAGTACTTGGCATATGTTGGGTATAAAAAAGTCGTAATTTCAAACTGCAAATACGTGCAAAGAGCCAGAATTTGGCTCCAAAATATGGCTCAGGCCTCGAAATTGGGATATTTGGGATATTTCAAAAACTGCAGGGGAGTTTGTGCAAAATGTGACTCACTGACGCTTTCAGGACTAGGCATATGTTGGGTATAAAAAGTCGTAATATCAAACTGCAAATACGGGCAGAGAGCCAGAATTTGGCTCGAAAATACGGCTCAGGCCTCGAAATTGGGATGTTTGGGATATTTTGAAAACTTCAGGAAGGTTTGGGACAAATGTGACCAAACGCCTCTTTCAGTATTTTGCTTATGTTGGGTATAAAAAAGACGCAATTTCAAACTGCGAATACGTGCAGAGAGCCAGAATTCGGCTCCAAAATATGGCTCAGGCCTCGAAATTGGGAGATTTGGGATATTTCGAAAACTGCAGGGGAGTTTGTGCAAAATTTGACTTACTGCCGCTTTCAGGACTTCGGATATGTTGGGTATAAAAAGTCGTAATATCAAACTGCGAATACGTGCATATAGCCAGAATTTGGCACCAAAATATGGCTAAGGCCTCGAAATTAGGATGTTTGGGATATTTTGAAAACTGTAGGGCGAGTTTGTGCAAAATGTGACTCATTGCCGCTATCGGTACTTGGCATATGTTGGGTATAATAAATAGTAATTTCAAACTGCGAATACGTGCAGAGAGCCAGAATTTGGCTCCAAAATATGGCTCAGGCCTCGAAATTGGGATGTTTGGGATATTCTGAAAAAATTGGGATATTTTGGATATTTCGAAAACTGCAGGGGAGTTTGGCAAAATGTGACTCACTGCCGCTTTCAGTACTTGGCATATGTTGGGTATAAAAAATCGTAATATCAAACTGCGAATACGTGCAGAGAGCCAGAATTTGGCTCCAAAATATGGCTCAGGCCTCGAAATTGGGATATTTGGGATATTTTGAAAACTGCAGGGAGGGTTGGGACAAATGTGACCAAACGCCGCTTTCAGGACTTGGTATATGTGTGGTATAAAAAAGTCGTAATTTCAAACTGCGAATGCGTGCAGAGAGCCAGAATTTGGCTCCAAAATATGGCTCAGGCCTCGAAATTGGGATGTTTGGGATATTTTGAAAACTTCAGGGAGGTCGGGACAAATGTGACCAAACGCCGCTATCAGTACTTGGCATATTTTGGGTATAAAAATTCGTAATATCAAACTGCGAATACGTGCTGAGAGCCAGAATTTGGCTACAAAATATGGCTCGGGCCTCGAAATTGGGATATTTGGGATATTTCGAAAACTGCAGGGGAGTTTGTGCAAAATGGGACTCACTGCCGCTTTCAGTACTTGGCATATGTTGGGTAAAAAAAGTCGTAATATCAAACTGCGAATGCGTGCAGAGAGCCAGAATTTGGCTCAAAAATATGGCTCAGGCCTCGAAATTGGGATATTTGGGATATTTTGAAAACTGCAGGGAGGTTTGGGGACAAAATGTGACTAAACGCCGCTTTCAGTACTTGGCATATGTTGGGTATAAAAATTCGTAATTTCAAACTGCGAATACGTGCAGAGAGGCATAATTTGGCTCCAAAATATGGCTCAAGCCTCGAAATTGGGATGTTTGGGATATTTCGAAAACTGCAGGGGAGTTTGGGCAAAATGTGACCAAAACGCCGCTTTCAGTACTTGGCATATGTTGGTTATAAAAAGTCGTAATATCAAACTGCGAATACGTGCAGAGAGCCAGATTTTGGCTCCAAAATATGGCTCAGGCCTCGAAATTGGGATATTTTGGATATTTTGAAAACTGCAGGGAGGTTTGGGACAAAATGTGACCAAACGCCGCTTTCAGTACTTGGCATATGTTGGGTATAAAAAGTCGTAATTTCAAACTGCGAATACGTGCAGAGAGCCAGAATTTGCCTCCAAATATGGCTCAGGCCTCGAAATTGGGATGTTTGGGATATTTTGAAAACTGCAGGGAGGTTTGCGACAAAATGTGACTCAATGCTGCTTTCAGTACTTCGAATATGTTGGGTTATAAAAAAGTCGTAATTTCAAACTGCGAATACGTGCAGAGAGCCAGAATTTGGCTCCAAAATATGGCTCAGGCCTCGAAATTGGGATGTTTGGTTATTTTGAAAACTGCAGGGAGGTTTGGGACAAATGTGACCAAACGCCGCTTTCAGTACTTGGCATATGTTGGGTATAAAAACGTCGTAATATCAAACTGCGAATACGTGCAGAGAGCTAGAATTTGGCTCCAAAATATGGCTCCGGCCTCGAAATTGGGATATTTGGGATATTTTGAAAACTGCAGGGAGGTTTGGGACAAATGTGACAAAACGCCGCTTTCAGTACTTGGCATATGTTGGGTATAAAAAGTCGTAATTTCAAACTGCGAATACGTGCAGAGAGCCAGAATTTGGCTCCAAAATATGGCTCAGGCCTCGAAATTGGGATATTTGGGATATTTCGAAAACTGCAGGGGAGTTTGTGCAAAATGTGACTCACTGCCGGTTTCAGGACTTGGCATATGTTGGGTATAAAAATTCGTAATATCAAACTGCGAATACGTGCATAGAGCCAGAATTTGGCTCCAAAATATGGCTCAGGCCTCGAAATTGGGATGTTTGGGATATTTTGAAAACTGCAGGGAGGTTTGGGACAAATGTGACCAAACGCCGCTTTCAGTACTTTGCATATGTGTGGTATAAAAATTCGTAATTTCAAACTGCGAATACGTGCAGAGAGCAAGAAATTGGCTCCAAAATATGGCTCAGGCCTCGAAATTGGGATATTTGGGATATTTTGAAAACTGCAGGGGAGTTTGTGCAAAATATGACTCACTGCCGCTTTCAGTACTTGGCATATGTTGGGTATAAAAAGTCGTAATATCAAACTGCGAATACGTGCAGAGAGCCAGAATTTGGCTCCAAAATATGGCTCAGGCCTCGAAAATTGGATATTTGGGATATTTTGAAAACTGCAGGGAGGTTTGGGACAAATTTGACCCAAATGCCGCTTTCAGTACTTGGCATATGTTGGGTATAAAAAATCGTAATTTCAAGCTGTGCGAATACGTGCAGAGAGCCAGAATTTGGCTCCAAAATATGGCTCAGGCCTCGAAATTGGGATGTTTTGGATATTTCGAAAACTGCAGGGGAGTTGGGACAAAAAGTGACTCAAAGCCGCTTTCAGTACTTGGCATGTGTTGGGTATAAAAAGTCGTAATTTCAAACTGCGAATACGTGGAGAGAGCCAGATTTTGGCTCCAAAATATGGCTCAGGCCTCGAAATTGGGATATTTTGGATATTTTGAAAACTGCAGGGAGGTTTGGGAAAAATGTGACCAAACGCCGCTTTCAGTACTTGGCATATGTTGGGTATAAAAAAGTCGTAATATCAAACTGCGAATATGAATAAGTGCAGAGAGCCAGAATTTGGCTCCAAAATATGGCTCAGGCCTCGAAATTGGAATATTTTGGATATTTTGAAAACTGCAGGGGAGGTTTGTGCAAAATGTGACAAACTGCCGCTTTCAGTACTTGGCATATGTTGGGTATAAAAAAGTCGTAATTTCAAACTGCGAATACGTGCAGAGAGCCAGAATTTGGCTCCAAAATATGGCTCAGGCCTCGAAATTGGTATGTTTGGGATTTTTGAAAACTGCAGGGGAGGTTGGGACAAATGTGACCAAAAGCCGCTTTCAGTACTTTGCATATGTTGGGTATAAAAAATCGTAATATCAAACTGCGAATACGTGCAGAGAGCCAGATTTTGGCTCCAAAATATGGCTCAGGCCTCGAAATTGGGATATTTGGGATATTTTGAAAACTGCAGGGAGGTTTGGGACAAATGTGACCAAACGCCGCTTTCAGTACTTGGCATATGTTGGGTATAAAAATTCGTAATTTCAAACTGCGAATACGTGCAGAGAGGCAGAATTTGGCTCCAAAATATGGCTCACGCCTCGAAATTGGGATATTTGGGATATTTCGAAAACTGCAGGGGAGTTTGTTTCAAAATGTGACTCACTGCCGCTTTCAGTACTTGGCATATGTTGGGTAAAAAAAGTCGTAATATCAAACTGCGAATGCGTGCAGAGAGCCAGAATTTGGCTCAAAAATATGGCTCAGGCCTCGAAATTGGGATGTTTGGGGTATTTTGAGAATTGCAGGAAGGTTTGGGACAAATTTGACCAAACGCCACTTTCAGTACTTCGAATATGTTGGGTATAAAAAAGTCGTAATTTCAAACTGCGAATACGTGCAGAGAGCCAGAATTTGGCTCAAAAATATGGCTCAGGCCTCGAAATTGGGATGTTTGGGATATTTTGAAAACTGCAGGGAGGTTTGCGACATATGTGACCAAACGCCGCTTTCAGTACTTCGAATATATTTGGTATAAAAAGGCCGTAATTTTAAACTGCGAATACGTGCAGAGAGCCAGAATTTGGCTCCAAAATATGCTCAGGCCTCGAAATTGGGATATTTGGGATATTTTGAAAACTGCAGGGGAGTTTGTGCAAAATGTGACTCACTGCCGCTTTCAGTACTTGGCATATGCTGGGTATAAAAACATGTAATATCAAACTGCGAATACGTGGAGAGAGCCAGATTTTGGCTCAAAAATATGGCTCAGGCCTCGAAATTGGGATATTTTGGATATTTTGAAAACTGCAGGGAGGTTTGGGACAAATTTGAGCAAACGCTGCTTTCAGTACTTGGCATATGTTGGGTATAAAAAGTCGTAATATCAAACTGCGAATACGTGCAGAGTGGCAGAATTTGGCTCTAAAATATGGCTCAGGCCTCGAAATTGGGATACTTTGGATATTTCGAAAACTGCAGGGGAGTTTGTGCAAAATGTGACTCTGCCGCTTTCAGTACTTGGCATATGTTGGGTAAAAAAAGTCGTAATATCAAACTGCGAATATGTGCAGAGAGCCAGAATTTGCCTCAAAAATATGGCTCAAGCCTCGAAATTGGTATGTTTGGGATATTTTGAAAACTGCAGGGAGGTTTGCGACATATGTGACCAAACGCTGCTTTCAGTACTTGGCATATGTTGGGTATAAAACGTCGTAATATCAAACTGCGAATACGTGCAGAGAGCTAGAATTTGGCTCCAAAATATGGCTCCGGCCTCGAAATTGGGATATTTGGGATATTTTGAAAACTGCAGGGGAGTTTGGGACAAATGTGACCAACTGCCGCTTTCAGTACTTGGCATATGTTGGGTATAAAAAGTCGTAATTTCAAACTGCGAATACGTGCAGAGAGCCAGAATTTGGCTCCAAAATATGGCTCAGGCCTCGAAATTGGTATGTTTGGGATATTTTGAAAACTGCAGGGAGGTTTGCGACATATGTGACCAAACGCTGCTTTCAGTACTTGGCATATGTTGGGTATAAAACGTCGTAATATCAAACTGCGAATACGTGCAGAGAGCTAGAATTTGGCTCCAAAATATGGCTCCGGCCTCGAAATTGGGATATTTGGGATATTTTGAAAACTGCAGGGAGGTTTGGGACAAATGTGACCAAACGCCGCTTTCAGTACTTGGCATATGTTGGGTATAAAAAGTCGTAATTTCAAACTGCGAATACGTGCAGAGAGCCAGAATTTGGCTCCAAAATATGGCTCAGGCCTCGAAATTGGGATATTTGGGATATTTTGAAAACTGCAGGGAGGTTTGGGACAAATGTGACCAAACGCCGCTTTCAGTACTTGGCATATGTTGGGTATAAAAAGTCGTAATTTTAAACTGTGAATACGTGCAGAGAGCCAGAATTTGGCTCCAAAATATGGCTCAGGCCTCGAAATTGGGATGTTTGGGATATTTTGAAAACTGCAGGGGAGTTTGTGCAAAATGTGACTCACTGCCGCTTTCAGTACTTGGCATATGTTGGGTATAAAAAGTCGTAATTTCAAACTGCGAATACGTGCAGAGAGCCAGAATTTGGCTCCAAAATATGGCTCAGGCCTCGAAATTGGGATGTTTGGGATATTTTGAAAACTGCAGGGAGGTTTGGGACAAATGTGACCAAACGCCGTTTTCAGTACTTGGCATATGTTGGGTATAAAAAGTCGTAATTTCAAACTGCGAATACGTGCAGAGAGCCAGAATTTGGCTCCAAAATATGGCTCAGGCCTCGAAATTGGGATGTTTGGGATATTTTGAAAACTGCAGGGGAGTTTGTGACAAATGTGACAAACAGCCGCTTTCAGTACTTGGCATATGTTGGGTATAAAAAGTCGTAATTTCAAACTGCGAATACGTGCAGAGAGCCAGAATTTGGCTCCAAAATATGGCTCAGGCCTCGAAATTGGGATGTTTGGGATATTTTGAAAACTGCAGGGAGGTTTGGGACAAATGTGACCAAACGCCGCTTTCAGTACTTGGCATATGTTGGGTATAAAAAGTCGTAATTTCAAACTGCGAATACGTGCAGAGAGCCAGAATTTGGCTCCAAAATATGGCTCAGGCCTCGAAATTGGGATGTTTGGGATATTTTGAAAACTGCAGGGGGGTTTGGGACAAATGTGACTCACTGCCGCTTTCAGTACTTGGCATATGTTGGGTATAAAAAGTCGTAATTTCAAACTGCGAATACGTGCAGAGAGCCAGAATTTGGCTCCAAAATATGGCTCAGGCCTCGAAATTGGGATGTTTGGGATATTTTGAAAACTGCAGGGGGGTTTGGGACAAATGTGACCAAACGCCGCTTTCAGTACTTGGCATATGTTGGGTATAAAAAGTCGTAATTTCAAACTGCGAATACGTGCAGAGAGCCAGAATTTGGCTCCAAAATATGGCTCAGGCCTCGAAATTGGGATGTTTGGGATATTTTGAAAACTGCAGGGGAGTTTGTGCAAAATGTGACCAACTGCCGCTTTCAGTACTTGGCATATGTTGGGTATAAAAAGTCGTAATTTCAAACTGCGAATACGTGCAGAGAGCCAGAATTTGGCTCCAAAATATGGCTCAGGCCTCGAAATTGGGATGTTTGGGATATTTTGAAAACTGCAGGGGAGGTTTGGGACAAATGTGACCAAACGCCGCTTTCAGTACTTGGCATATGTTGGGTATAAAAAGTCGTAATTTCAAACTGCGAATACGTGCAGAGAGCCAGAATTTGGCTCCAAAATATGGCTCAGGCCTCGAAATTGGGATGTTTGGGATATTTTGAAAACTGCAGGGGAGTTTGTGCAAAATGTGACTCACTGCCGCTTTCAGTACTTGGCATATGTTGGGTATAAAAAGTCGTAATTTCAAACTGCGAATACGTGCAGAGAGCCAGAATTTGGCTCCAAAATATGGCTCAGGCCTCGAAATTGGGATGTTTGGGATATTTTGAAAACTGCAGGGGAGGTTTGGGACAAATGTGACCAAACGCCGCTTTCAGTACTTGGCATATGTTGGGTATAAAAAGTCGTAATTTCAAACTGCGAATACGTGCAGAGAGCCAGAATTTGGCTCCAAAATATGGCTCAGGCCTCGAAATTGGGATGTTTGGGATATTTTGAAAACTGCAGGGAGTTTGTGCAAAATGTGACTCACTGCCGCTTTCAGTACTTGGCATATGTTGGGTATAAAAAGTCGTAATTTCAAACTGCGAATACGTGCAGAGAGCCAGAATTTGGCTCCAAAATATGGCTCAGGCCTCGAAATTGGGATGTTTGGGATATTTTGAAAACTGCAGGGGAGTTTGTGACAAATGTGACCAAACTGCCGCTTTCAGTACTTGGCATATGTTGGGTATAAAAAGTCGTAATTTCAAACTGCGAATACGTGCAGAGAGCCAGAATTTGGCTCCAAAATATGGCTCAGGCCTCGAAATTGGGATGTTTGGGATATTTTGAAAACTGCAGGGGAGTTTGGGACAAATGTGACCAAACGCCGCTTTCAGTACTTGGCATATGTTGGGTATAAAAAGTCGTAATTTCAAACTGCGAATACGTGCAGAGAGCCAGAATTTGGCTCCAAAATATGGCTCAGGCCTCGAAATTGGGATGTTTGGGATATTTTGAAAACTGCAGGGGAGGTTTGGCACAAATGTGACTCACTGCCGCTTTCAGTACTTGGCATATGTTGGGTATAAAAAGTCGTAATTTCAAACTGCGAATACGTGCAGAGAGCCAGAATTTGGCTCCAAAATATGGCTCAGGCCTCGAAATTGGGATGTTTGGGATATTTTGAAAACTGCAGGGAGGTTTGGGACAAATGTGACCAAACGCCGCTTTCAGTACTTGGCATATGTTGGGTATAAAAAGTCGTAATTTCAAACTGCGAATACGTGCAGAGAGCCAGAATTTGGCTCCAAAATATGGCTCAGGCCTCGAAATTGGGATATTTGGGATATTTTGAAAACTGCAGGGGAGTTTGTGCAAATGTGACCAACTGCCGCTTTCAGTACTTGGCATATGTTGGGTATAAAAAGTCGTAATTTCAAACTGCGAATACGTGCAGAGAGCCAGAATTTGGCTCCAAAATATGGCTCAGGCCTCGAAATTGGGATGTTTGGGATATTTTGAAAACTGCAGGGAGGTTTGGGACAAATGTGACTCACGCCGCTTTCAGTACTTGGCATATGTTGGGTATAAAAAGTCGTAATTTCAAACTGCGAATACGTGCAGAGAGCCAGAATTTGGCTCCAAAATATGGCTCAGGCCTCGAAATTGGGATGTTTGGGATATTTTGAAAACTGCAGGGGAGTTTGTGCACAAATGTGACTCACTGCCGCTTTCAGTACTTGGCATATGTTGGGTATAAAAAGTCGTAATTTCAAACTGCGAATACGTGCAGAGAGCCAGAATTTGGCTCCAAAATATGGCTCAGGCCTCGAAATTGGGATGTTTGGGATATTTTGAAAACTGCAGGGGAGTTTGTGCAAAATGTGACTCACTGCCGCTTTCAGTACTTGGCATATGTTGGGTATAAAAAGTCGTAATTTCAAACTGCGAATACGTGCAGAGAGCCAGAATTTGGCTCCAAAATATGGCTCAGGCCTCGAAATTGGGATGTTTGGGATATTTTGAAAACTGCAGGGGAGTTTGGGAAAATGTGACCAACTGCCGCTTTCAGTACTTGGCATATGTTGGGTATAAAAAGTCGTAATTTCAAACTGCGAATACGTGCAGAGAGCCAGAATTTGGCTCCAAAATATGGCTCAGGCCTCGAAATTGGGATGTTTGGGATATTTTGAAAACTGCAGGGGAGTTTGTGCAAAATGTGACTCACTGCCGCTTTCAGTACTTGGCATATGTTGGGTATAAAAAGTCGTAATTTCAACCTTTGAATACGTGCAGAGAGCCAGAATTTGCTCCAAATATGGCTCAGGCCTCGAAATTATGATGTTTGAGATATTTTGAAAACTGCAGGGGAGTTTGTGCAAAATGTGACTCATGCTGCTTTCAGACTTGGCATATGTTGGGTATAAAAGTCGAATATCAAACTGCGAATACGTGCATAGAGCCAGAATTTGGCTCCAAAATATGGCTCAGGCCTCGAATTGGGATATTTGGGATATTTTGAAAACTGCAGGGAGTTTTGCGCAAAATGTGACTCAATGCCGCTTTCAGGACTTGGCATATGTTGGGTATAAAAAGTCGTAATATCAAACTGCAAATACGTGCATAGAGCCAGAATTTTGCTCCAAAAATATGGCTCATGCCTCGAAATTGGGATGTTTGGGATATTTTGAAAACTGCAGGGAGGTTTGGGACAAATGTGACCAAACTCCGCTTTCAGTATTTGGCTTATGTTTGGTATAAAAAAGTCGCAATTTCAAACTGCGAATACATGCCGAGAGCCAGAATTTGGCTCCAAATATGGGTCAGGCCTCGAATTGGGATGTTTGGGATATTTTTGAAAACTGCAGGGGAGTGTGTGCAAAATGTGACTCACTGCTGCTTTCAGGACTTGGCATATGTTGGGTATAAAAAAGTCGTAATATCAAACTGCGAATACGCGCATAGAGCCAGAATTTGGCTCCAAAATATAGATCAGGCCTCGGATTGGGATTTTTGGGATTTTTGAAAACTGCAGGGAGGTTTGGGACAAATGTGACCAAACGCCGGCTTTCAGTACTTGGCATATGTGGCGTAAAAAAGTTTGTAATTTCAAACAGCGAATACGTGCAGAGAGCCTGAATTTGTCTCCAAAATATTGGTCAGACCTTGAAATTGGGATGTTTGGGATATTTTGAAAACTGCAAGGGAGTTTGTGCAAATTGTGACTCATTACCGCTTTCAGTACTTGGCATATGTTGGGTATAATAAGTCGCAATTTCAAACTGCGAATACGTGCATAGAGCCAGAATTTGGCTCCAAAATATGGCTTTGGCCTCGAAACTGGGATATTTGGGATATTTCGAAAATTGCAGGGGAGTTTGTGCAAAATGTGACTCCCGCTGCCGCTTTCAGGACATGTCCATATGTTGGGTATAAACAATATTTATATCAAACTGCGAATACGTGCAGAGAGGCAGAATTTGGCTCCAAAATATGGCTCAGGCGTCGAAATTTTTATGTTTGGGATATTTTGAAAACTGCAGGAAGGTTTGGGACAAATGTGACCAAACGCCACTTTCAGTACTTGGAATATGTTGGGTGTAAAAAGTCGTAATTTCAACCTTTGAATACGTGCAGAGAGCCTGAATTTGGCTCCAAAATATGGGTCAGACCTTGAAATTGGGATGTTTGGGATATTTTGAAAACTGCAGGGGAGTTTGTGCAAAATGTGACTCATTGCCGCTTTCAGTACTTGGCATATGTTGGGTATAATAATTTGCAATTTCAAACTGCGAATACGTGCAAGAGCTGCATCAAGGAATTTGTCTCCAAAATATGGTTCAGGCCTCGAAATTGCGATGTTTGTGATATTTTGAAAACTTCAGGGGGGGGGGGGGGGATTGGGACAAATGTGACCAAACGCCGCTTTCAGTACTTGGCATATGTTGGGTATAAAAAGTCGTAATACTCTCTGCGAATACGTGCAGAGAGACAGAATTTGGCTCCAAAATATGGCTCAGGCCTCGAAATTGGGATGTTTGGAATATTTTAGAATTGCAGGGGATATGGACAAATGTTACCAAACGCCGCCTTCAGTACTTGGCATATGTTGGGTATAAAAATTCGTAATTTCAAACTGCGAATACGTGCAGAGAGCGAGAAATTGGCTCCAAAATATGGCTAAGGGCTCGAAATTGGGATGTTTGGGATATTTTGAAAACTGCAGGGGAGTTTGTGCAAAATGTTGACTCAATTGCTGCTCTCAGTACTTGGATATGTTGGGAATAAAAAGTCGTAATTTCAAACCTTTGAATACATGCAGAGAGCCCAGAATTTAGCTCCAATATATGGCTCAGGCCTCGAAATTATGATGTTTGAGATATTTTTGAAACCTGCAGGGAAGTTTGTGCATAATGTGACTCATTGAAGCTTTCAGTACTTGGCATATGTTGAGTATAATAAGTCGTAATTTCAAACTGCGAATACGTGCAGAGAGCCAGAATTTGGCTCCAAAATATGGCTCAGGCCTCGATATTGGGATGTTTGAGATATTTTGAAAACTGCAGGAGGGATTGGGACAAATGTGACCAAACGCCGCTTTCAGTACTTGGCAATATGTTGGGTATAAAAAAGTCGCAATTTCAGACTGTGGAATACGTGCAGAGAGCTAGAATTTGGCTCCAAAATATGGCTACGGCTCCAAAATGTATGGCTACTGCCTCGAATTTGGGATGTTTGGGATATTTTGAAAACTGCAGGGGATTTTTTGCAAAAATGTGACACATTACCGCTTTCAGTTCTTGGAATATGTTGGGTGTAAAAAGTCGTAATTTCAACCTTTGAATACGTGCAGAGAGCCAGAATTTGGCTCCAAAATATGGCTCAGGCCTCGAAATTATGATGTTTGAGATATTTTGAAAACTGCAGGGGAGTTTGTGGAAAATGTGACTCAATGCTGCTTTCAGGACTTGGCATATGTTGGGTATAAAAAGTCGTAATATCAAACTGCAAATACGTGCATAGAGCCAGAATTTGGCTCCAAAATATGGCTCAGGCCTCGAAATTGGGATATTTGGGATATTTTTGAAACTGCAGGGAGTTTGCGCAAAATGTGACTCAATGCTGCTTTCAGGACTTGGCATATGTTGGGTATAAAAAGTCGTAATATCAAACTGCAAATACGTGCATAGAGCCAGAATTTGGCTCCAAAATATGGCTCAGGCCTCGAAATTGGGATGTTTGGGATATTTTGAAAACTATGGTGGAGTTTGGGACAAATATGACCATACACTGCTTTCAGTACTTGGCATATGTTGGGTATAAAAAATTCGTAATTTCAAACAACGAATACGTGCAGAGAGCCAGAATTTGGCTCCAAAATATAGATCAGGCCTCGGAATTGGGATGTTTGGGATATTTTGAAATCTGCAGGGAGGTTTGGGACAAAGTGTGCCCAAACGCGCCGCTTTCAGTACTTGGCATATGTGGCGTAAAAAAAGTTGTAATTTCAAACTGCGAATACGTGCAGAGAGCCATGATTTTGGCTCCAAAATATGGGTCAGACCTTGAAATTGGGATGTTTGGGATATTTGTGAAAACTGCAGGGAGTTTGTGCAAATTGTGACTCATTACCGCTTTCAGTACTTGGCATATGTTGGGTATAATAAGTCGCAATTTCAAACTGCGAATACGTGCATAGAGCCAGAATTTGGCTCCAAAATATGGCTCAGAGCCTCGAAACTGGGATATTTGGGATATTTCGAAAATTGCAGGGGAGTTTGTGCAAAATGTGACTCCCTGCCGCTTTCAGGATACATGTCATATGTTGGGTATAAAAAATATTAATATCAAACTGCGAATACGTGCAGAGAGGCACAATTTGGCTCCAAAATATGGCTCAGGCGTCGAATTTTTTATGTTTGGGATATTTTGAAAACTGCAGGAAGGTTTGGGACAAATGTGACCAAACGCCACTTTCAGTACTTGGAATATGTTGGGTGTAAAAATTCGTAATTTCAACACCTTTGAATATGTGCAGAGAGCCTGAATTTGGCTCCAAAATATGGGTCAGACCTTGAAATTGGGATGTTTGGGATATTTTGAAAACTGCAGGGAGTTTTGTGTCAAAATGTGACTCATTGCCGCTTTCAGTACTTGGCATATGTTGGGTATAATAAGTTGCAATTTCCAACTGCGAATATGTGCAGAGAGCCAGAATTTATCTCCAAAATATGGTTCAGGCCTCGAAATTGAGATGTTTGTGATATTTTGAAAACTGCAGGGGGGGGGGGGGGGATGGATTGGACAAATGTGACCAAACGCCGCTTTCAGTACTTGGCATATGTTGTTTTATAAAAAGTCGTAATTCTCTCTCTGCGAATACGTGCAGAGAGACAGAATTTGGCTCCAAAATATGGCTCAGGCTTCGAAATTGGGATGTTTGGAATATTTTAAAAATTGCAGGGGGGATATGGACAAATGTATCCAAACACCGCCTTCAGTACTTGGCATATGTTGGGTATAAAAAAGTCGTAATTTCAAACTGCGAATACGTGCAGAGAGCGAGAAATTGGCTCCAAAATATGGCTAAGGGCTCGAAATTGGGATGTTTGGGATATTTTGAAAACTGCAGGGGAGTTTGTGCAAAATTTGACTCATTGCTGCTCTCAGTACTTGGAATATGTTGGGAATAAAAGTCGTAATTTCAACCTTTGAATACGTGCAGAGAGCCCGAATTTAGCTCCAATATATGGCTCAGGCCTCGAAATTATGATGTTTGAGATATTTGGAAGACTGCACTTTCAGTACTTGGCATATGTTGGGTATAAAAAAGTCGCAATTTCAAACTGCGAATACGTGCAGAGAGCCAGAATTTGGCTCCAAAATATGGCTCAGGCCTCGAAATTGGGATGTTTGGGATATTTTGAAAACTGCAGGGGAGTTTATGTCAAAATGTGACACACTGCCGCTTTCAGTACTTGGCATATGTTGGGTATAAAAAGTCGTAATTTCAAACTGCGAATACGTGCAGAGAGCCAGAATTTGGCTCCAAAATATGGCTCAGGCCTCGAAATTGGGATGTTTGGGATATTTTGAAAACTGCAGGGGAGTTTGTTCAAAATGTGACTCATGCTGCTTTCAGTACTTGGCATATGTTGGGTATAAAAAGTCGTAATTTCAAACTTTGAATACGTGCAGAGAGCCAGAATTTGGCTCCAAAATATGGCTCAGGCCTCGAAATTGGGATGTTTGGGATATTTTGAAAACTGCAGGGGAGTTTGTGCAAATGTGACTCATTGCCGCTTTCAGTACTTGGCATATGTTGGGTATAAAAAGTCGTAATTTCAAACTGCGAATACGTGCAGAGAGCCAGAATTTGGCTCCAAAATATGGCTCAGGCCTCGAAATTGGGATGTTTGAGATATTTTGAAAACTGCAGGGAGAGTTTGTGACAAATGTGACCAACGCCGCTTTCAGTACTTGGCATATGTTGGGTATAAAAAAGTCGTAATTTCAAACTGCGAATACGTGCAGAGAGCCAGAATTTGGCTCCAAAATATGGCTCAGGCCTCGAAATTGGGATGTTTGGGATATTTTGAAAACTGCAGGGGGATTGGGACAAATGTGACCAAACGCCGCTTTCAGTACTTGGCATATGTTGGGTATAAAAAGTCGTAATTTCAAACTTTGAATACGTGCAGAGAGCCAGAATTTGGCTCCAAAATATGGCTCAGGCCTCGAAATTGGGATGTTTGAGATATTTTGAAAACTGCAGGGGAGTTTGTGACAAATGTGACTCAATGCCGCTTTCAGGACTTGGCATATGTTGGGTATAAAAAGTCGTAATATCAAACTGCGAATACGTGCATAGAGCCAGAATTTGGCTCCAAAATATGGCTCAGGCCTCGAAATTGGGATGTTTGGGATATTTTGAAAACTGCAGGGAGGTTTGGGACAAATGTGACCAAATGCCGCTTTCAGTACTTTGCATATGTTGGGTATAAAAAAGTCGTAATTTCAAACTGCGAATACGTGCAGAGAGCCAGAATTTGGCTCCAAAATATGGCTCAGGCCTCGAAATTGGGATGTTTGGGATATTTTGAAAACTGCAGGGGAGTTTGGGCAAATGTGACTCACTGCCGCTTTCAGTACTTGGCATATGTTGGGTATAAAAAGTCGTAATTTCAAACTGCGAATACGTGCAGAGAGCCAGAATTTGGCTCCAAAATATAGATCAGGCCTCGGAATTGGGATGTTTGGGATATTTTGAAAACTGCAGGGAGGTTTGGGACAAATGTGACCAAACGCCGCTTTCAGTACTTGGCATATGTGGCGTAAAAAAGTTGTAATTTCAAACTGCGAATACGTGCAGAGAGCCAGAATTTGGCTCCAAAATATGGGTCAGACCTTGAAATTGGGATGTTTGGGATATTTTGAAAACTGCAAGGGAGTTTGTGCAAATTGTGACTCATTACCGCTTTCAGTACTTGGCATATGTTGGGTATAATATGTAGCAATTTCAAACTGCGAATACGTGCATAGAGCCAGAATTTGGCTCCAAAATATGGCTCAGGCCTCGAAACTGGGATATTTGGGATATTTCGAAAATTGCAGGGGAGTTTGTGCAAAATGTGACTCCCTGCCGCTTTCAGGACATGTCATATGTTAGGTATAAAAAATATTAATATCAAACTGCGAATACGTGCAGAGAGGCAGAATTTGGCTCCAAAATATGGCTCAGGCGTCGAAATTTTTATGTTTGGGATATTTTGAAAACTGCAGGAAGGTTTGGGACAAATGTGACCAAACGCCACTTTCAGTACTTGGAATATGTTGGGTGTAAAAAGTCGTAATTTCAAACTTTGAATACGTGCAGAGAGCCTGAATTTGGCTCCAAAATATGGGTCAGACCTTGAAATTGGGATGTTTTGGATATTTTGAAAACTGCAGGGGAGTTTGTGCAAAATGTGACTCATTGCCGCTTTCAGTACTTGGCATATGTTGGGTATAATAAGTTGCAATTTCAAACTGCGAATACGTGCAGAGAGCCAGAATTTGTCTCCAAAATATGGTTCAGGCCTCGAAATTGGGATGTTTGGGATATTTTGAAAACTGAAGGGGGGGGGGGGATTGGGAAAAATGTGACCAAACGCCGCTTTCAGTACTTGGCATATGTTGGGTATAAAAAGTCGTAATATCTCTCTGCGAATACTTGCAGAGAGACAGAATTTGGCTCCAAAATATGGCTCAGGCCTCGAAATTGGGATGTTTGGGATATTTTAAAAATTACAGGGGGGATATGGACAAATGTATCCAAACGCCGCTTTCAGTATTTGGCATATGTTGGGTATAAAAAAGTCGTAATTTCAAACTGCGAATACGTGCAGAGAGCGAGAAATTGGCTCCAAAATATGGCTCAGGGCTCGAAATTGGGATGTTTGGGATATTTTGAAAACTGCAGGGGAGTTTGTGACAAATGTGACTCATTGCCGCTTTCAGTACTTGGAATATGTTGGGTATAAAAAGTCGTAATTTCAAACTTGAATACGTGCAGAGAGCCAGAATTTGGCTCCAAAATATGGCTCAGGCCTCGAAATTATGATGTTTGAGATATTTTGAAAACTGCAGGGGAGTTTGTGCAAAATGTGACTCACTGCCGCTTTCAGTACTTGGCATATGTTGGGTATAAAAAGTCGTAATTTCAAACTGCGAATACGTGCAGAGAGCCAGAATTTGGCTCCAAAATATGGCTCAGGCCTCGATATTGGGATGTTTGGGATATTTTGAAAACTGCTGGGAGGTTTGGGACAAATGTGACCAAACGCCGCTTTCAGTACTTGGCATATGTTGGGTATAAAAAAGTCGTAATTTCAAACTGCGAATACGTGCAGAGAGCCAGAATTTGGCTCCAAAATATGGCTCAGGCCTCGAAATTGGGATGTTTGGGATATTTTGAAAACTGCAGGGGAGTTTGTGCAAAATGTGACTCATTGCCGCTTTCAGTACTTGGAATATGTTGGGTATAAAAAGTCGTAATTTCAAACTGCGAATACGTGCAGAGAGCCAGAATTTGGCTCCAAAATATGGCTCAGGCCTCGAAATTGGGATGTTTGAGATATTTTGAAAACTGCAGGGGAGTTTGTGCAAAATGTGACTCAATGCCGCTTTCAGTACTTGGCATATGTTGGGTATAATAAGTCGTAATTTCAAACTGCGAATACGTGCAGAGAGCCAGAATTTGGCTCCAAAATATGGCTCAGGCCTCGAAATTGGGATGTTTGGGATATTTTGAAAACTGCAGGGGAGTTTGTGCAAATGTGACCACTGCCGCTTTCAGTACTTGGCATATGTTGGGTATAAAAAGTCGTAATTTCAAACTGCGAATACGTGCAGAGAGCCAGAATTTGGCTCCAAAATATGGCTCAGGCCTCGAAATTGGGATGTTTGGGATATTTTGAAAACTGCAGGGGTGGGTTTGGGACAAATGTGACCAAACGCCGCTTTCAGTACTTGGCATATGTTGGGTATAAAAAAGTCGTAATTTCAAACTGTGAATACGTGCAGAGAGCCAGAATTTGGCTCCAAAATATGGCTCAGGCCTCGAAATTGGGATGTTTGGGATATTTTGAAAACTGCAGGGGAGTTTGTGCAAATGTGACCAAACGCCGCTTTCAGTACTTGGCATATGTTGGGTATAAAAAAGTCGTAATTTCAAACTGTGCATACGTGCAGAGAGCCAGAATTTGGCTCCAAAATATGGCTCCTGCCTCGAATTTGAGATATTTGGGATATTTTGAAAACTGCAAAGGAGTTTGTGCAAAATGTGACTCACTGCCGCTTTCAGGTCTTGGCATATGTTGGGTACAAAAATCGTAATTTCAAACTGCGAATACGTGCAGAGAGTCAGAATTTGGCTCCAAAATATAGCTCATGCCTCGAAATTGGGATGTTTAGGATATTTTGAAAACTGCAGGGAGGTGTGGGACAAATGTGCCCAAATGCAGCTTTCAGTACTTGGCATATGTTGGGTATAAAAAAGTCGTAATTTCAAACAGCGAATACGTGCCGAGAGCCAGAATTTGGCTACAAAATATGGCTCAGGCCTCGAAATAGGATTGGGATGTTTGGGATATTTTGAAAACTGCAGGGGAGTTTGGACAAAATGTGACTCAAACTGCCGCTTTCAGTACTTGGCATATGTTGGGTATAAAAAGTCGTAATTTCAAACTGCGAATACGTGCATAGAGCCAGAATTTGGCTCCAAAATATAGATCAGGCCTCGAAATTGGGATGTTTGGGATATTTTGAAAACTGCAGGGAGGTTTGGGACAAATGTGACCAAACGCCGCTTTCAGTATTTGGCATATGTTGGGTAAAAAAAGTCGTAATTTCAAACTGCGAATACGTGCAGAGAGCCAGAATTTGGCTCCAAAATATGGCTCAGGCCTCGAAATTGGGATGTTTGGGATATTTTGAAAACTGCAAGGGAGTTTGTGCAAAATGTGACTCATTGCCGCTTTCAGTACTTGGCATATGTTGGGTATAAAAAGTCGCAATTTCAAACTGCGAATACGTGCATAGAGCCAGAATTTGGCTCCAAAATATGGCTCAGGCCTCGAAATTGGGATATTTGGGATATTTCGAAAACTGCAGGGGAGTTTGTGCAAAATGTGACTCAAACTGCCGCTTTCAGGACTTGTCATATGTTGGGTATAAAAAGTCGTAATATCAAACTGCGAATACGTGCAGAGAGCCAGAATTTGGCTCCAAAATATGGCTCAGGCCTCGAAATTGGGATGTTTGGGATATTTTAAAAACTGGAGGAAGGTTTGGGACAAATGTGACCAAACGCCGCTTTCAGTACTTGGAATATGTTGGGTGTAAAAAGTCGTAATTTCAAACTTTGAATACGTGCAGAGAGCCAGAATTTGGCTCCAAAATATGGGTCAGACCTCGAAATTGGGATGTTTGAGATATTTTGAAAACTGCAGGGGAGTTTGTGCAAAATGTGACTCATTGCCGCTTTCAGTACTTGGCATATGTTGAGTATAATAAGTCGTAATTTCAAACTGCGAATACGTGCAGAGAGCCAGAATTTGGCTCCAAAATATGGCTCAGGCCTCGAAATTGGGATGTTTGTGATATTTTGAAAACTGCAGGGGGGGGGGGATTGGGACAAATGTGACCAAACGCCGCTTTCAGTACTTGGCATATGTTGGGTATAAAAAGTCGTAATATCTCTCTGCGAATACGTGCAGAGAGCCAGAATTTGGCTCCAAAATATGGCTCAGGCCTCGAAATTGGGATGTTTGGGATATTTTAAAAATTGCAGGGGGGATATGGACAAATTATCCAAATGCCGCTTTCAGTACTTGGCATATGTTGGGTATAAAAAAGTCGTAATTTCAAACTGCGAATACGTGCAGAGAGCCAGAAATTGGCTCCAAAATATGGCTAAGGGCTCGAAATTGGGATGTTTGGGATATTTTGAAAACTGCAGGGGAGTTTGTGCAAAATTTGACTCATTGCCGCTCTCAGTACTTGGAATATGTTGGGTATAAAAAGTCATAATTTCAACCTTTGAATACGTGCAGAGAGCCAGAATTTAGCTCCAATATATGGCTCAGGCCTCGAAATTATGATGTTTGAGATATTTTGAAGACTGCAGGGAAGTTTGTGCAAAATGTGACTCATTGCCGCTTTCAGTACTTGGCATATGTTGAGTATAATAAGTCGTAATTTCAAACTGCGAATACGTGCAGAGAGCCAGAATTTGGCTCCAAAATATGGCTCAGGCCTCGATATTGGGATGTTTGAGATATTTTGAAAACTGCAGGAGGGATTGGGACAAATGTGACCAAACGCCGCTTTCAGTACTTGGCATATGTTGGGTATAAAAAAGTCGCAATTTCAAACTGTGAATACGTGCAGAGAGCCAGAATTTGGCTCCAAAATATGGCTCAGGCCTCGAAATTGGGATGTTTGGGATATTTTGAAAACTGCAGGGGAGTTTGTGCAAAATGTGACACATTGCCGCTTTCAGGACTTGGCATATGTTGGGTATAAAAAGTCGTAATTTCAAACTTTGAATACGTGCAGAGAGCCAGAATTTGGCTCCAAAATATGGCTCAGGCCTCGAAATTGGGATGTTTGGGATATTTTGAAAACTGCAGGGGAGTTTGTGCAAAATGTGACTCAATGCCGCTTTCAGGACTTGGCATATGTTGGGTATAAAAAGTCGTAATTTCAAACTGCGAATACGTGCAGAGAGCCAGAATTTGGCTCCAAAATATGGCTCAGGCCTCGAAATTGGGATGTTTGGGATATTTTGAAAACTGCAGGGGAGTTTGTGCAATATGTGACTCAATGCCGCTTTCAGTACTTGGCATATGTTGGGTATAAAAAGTCGTAATTTCAAACTGCGAATACGTGCAGAGAGCCAGAATTTGGCTCCAAAATATGGCTCAGGCCTCGAAATTGGGATGTTTGGGATATTTTGAAAACTGCAGGGGAGTTTGGGACAAATGTGACTCATTGCCGCTTTCAGTACTTGGCATATGTTGGGTATAAAAAAGTCGTAATTTCAAACTCCGAATACGAGCAGAGAGCCAGAATTTGGCTCCAAAATATGGCTCAGGCCTCGAAATTGGGATGTTTGAGATATTTTGAAAACTGCAGGGAGGTTTGGGACAAATGTGACCAAACGCCGCTTTCAGTACTTGGCATATGTTGGGTAAAAAAAGTCGTAATTTCAAACTGCGAATACGTGCAGAGAGCCAGAATTTGGCTCCAAAATATGGCTCAGGCCTCGAAATTGGGATGTTTGGGATATTTTGAAAACTGCAGGGGAGTTTGTGCAAAATGTGACTCATTGCCGCTTTCAGTACTTGGCATATGTTGGGTATAATAAGTCGCAATTTCAAACTGCGAATACGTGCAGAGAGCCAGAATTTGGCTCCAAAATATGGCTCAGGCCTCGAAATTGGGATGTTTGGGATATTTTGAAAACTGCAGGGGAGTTTGTGCAAAATGTGACTCACTGCCGCTTTCAGGACTTGGCATATGTTGGGTATAAAAAGTCGTAATTTCAAACTGCGAATACGTGCAGAGAGCCAGAATTTGGCTCCAAAATATGGCTCAGGCCTCGAAATTGGGATGTTTGGGATATTTTGAAAACTGCAGGAAGGTTTGGGACAAATGTGACCAAACGCCGCTTTCAGTACTTGGCATATGTTGGGTATAAAAAGTCGTAATTTCAAACTGCGAATACGTTCAGAGAGCCAGAATTTGGCTCCAAAATATGGCTTAGGCCTCGAAATTGGGATGTTTGGGATATTTTGAAAACTGTAGGGGAATTTTTGCAAAATGTGACTCATTGCCGCTTTCAGTACTTGGCATATGTTGGGTATAAAAAGTCGCAATTTCAAACTGCGAATACGTGCAGAGAGCCCGAATTTGGCTCCAAAATATGGCTCAGGCCTCGAAATTGGGATGTTTGGGATATTTTGAAAACTGCAGGGGGGATTGGGACAAATGTGACCAAACGCCGCTTTCAGTACTTGGCATATGTTGGGTATAAAAAGTCGTAATATCAAACTGCGAATACGTGCAGAGAGCCAGAATTTGGCTCCAAAATATGGCTCAGGCCTCGAAATTGGGATGTTTGGGATATTTTAAAAACTGCAGGGGGGATTGGACAAATGTGACCAAACGCCGCTTTCAGTACTTGGCATATATTGGGTATAAAAAAGTCGTAATTTCAAACTGCGAATACGTGCAGAGAGCCAGAATTTGGCTCCAAAATATGGCTAAGGGCTCGAAATTGGGATGTTTGGGATATTTTGAAAACTGCAGGGGAGTTTGTGCAAAATGTGACTCATTGCCGCTTTCAGTACTTGGAATATGTTGGGAATAAAAAGTCGTAATTTCAAACTGCGAATACGTGCAGAAAGCCAGAATTTGGCTCCAAAATATTGCTCAGGCCTCGAAATTGGGATGTTTGAGATATTTTGAAAACTGCAGGGGAGTTTGTGCAAAATGTGACTCATTGCCGCTTTCAGTACTTGGCATATGTTGGGTATAATAAGTCGTAATTTCAAACTGCGAATACGTGCAGAGAGCCAGAATTTGGCTCCAAAATATGGCTCAGGCCTCGATATTGGGATGTTTGAGATATTTTGAAAACTGCAGGAGGGATTGGGACAAATGTGACCAAACGCCGCTTTCAGTACTTGGCATATGTTGGGTATAAAAAAGTCGTAATTTCAAACTGTGAATACGTGCAGAGAGCCAGAATTTGGCTCCAAAATATGGCTAAGGCCTCGAAATTGGGATGTTTGGGATATTTTGAAAACTGCAGGGGAGTTTGTGCAAAATGTGACACATTACCGCTTTCAGTTCTTGGAATATGTTGGGTGTAAAAAGTCGTAATTTCAAACTTGAATACGTGCAGAGAGCCAGAATTTGGCTCCAAAATATGGCTCAGGCCTCGAAATTATGATGTTTGAGATATTTTGAAAACTGCAGGGGAGTTTGTGCAAAATGTGACTCAATGCTGCTTTCAGGACTTGGCATATGTTGGGTATAAAAAGTCGTAATTTCAAACTGCGAATACGTGCAGAGAGCCAGAATTTGGCTCCAAAATATGGCTCAGGCCTCGAAATTGGGATGTTTGGGATATTTTGAAAACTGTGGGGGAGTTTGGGACAAATATGACCACTGCCGCTTTCAGTACTTGGCATATGTTGGGTATAAAAAGTCGTAATTTCAAACTGCGAATACGTGCAGAGAGCCAGAATTTGGCTCCAAAATATGGCTCAGGCCTCGAAATTGGGATGTTTGGGATATTTTGAAAACTGCAGGGAGGTTTGGGAGAAATGTGACCAAACGCCGCTTTCAGTACTTGGCATATGTTGGGTATAAAAAAGTCGTAATTTCAAACTGCGAATACGTGCAGAGAGCCAGAATTTGGCTCCAAAATATGGCTCAGGCCTCGAAATTGGGATATTTGATATATTTTGAAAACTGCAGGGGGGATTGGGACAAATGTGACCAAACGCCGCTTTCAGTACTTGGCATATGTTGGGTATAAAAAAGTCGTAATTTCAAACTGCGAATACGTGCAGAGAGCCAGAATTTGGCTCCAAAATATGGCTCAGGCCTCGAAATTGGGATGTTTGGGATATTTTGAAAACTGCAGGGGAGTTTGTGCA
Source organism: Procambarus clarkii (assembly GCF_020424385.1). NCBI lineage: Eukaryota > Metazoa > Arthropoda > Malacostraca > Decapoda > Cambaridae > Procambarus > Procambarus clarkii. The sequence goes on from NW_025557097.1 coordinate 264,268, forward strand.
AAATGTGACTCACTGCCCTTTCAGTACTTGGCATATGTTGGGTATAAAAAGTCGTAATTTCAAACTGCGAATACGTGCAGAGAGCCAGAATTTGGCTCCAAAATATGGCTCAGGCCTCGAAATTGGGATTTTGGGATATTTTGAAAACTGCAGGGAGATTTGGGACAAATGTGACCAAGTGCCGCTTTCAGTACTTGGCATATGTTTGGTATAAAAAAGTCGCAATTTCAAACTGCGAATACGTGCAGAGAGCCAGAATTTGGCTCCAAAATATGGGTCAGGCCTCGAAATTGGGATGTTTGGGATATTTTGAAAACTGCAGGGGAGTTTGTGCAAAATGTGACTCACTGCCGCTTTCAGGACTTGCCATATGTTGGGTATAAAAAGTCGTAATATCAAACTGCGAATACGTGCATAGAGCCAGAATTTGGCTCCAAAATATAGATCAGGCCTCGGAATTGGGATGTTTGGGATATTTTGAAAACTGCAGGGAGGTTTGGGACAAATGTGACCAAACGCCGCTTTCAGTACTAGGCATATGTGGCGTAAAAAAAGTTGTAATTTCAAACTGCGAATACGTGCAGAGAGCCTGAATTTGGCTCCAAAATATGGGTCAGACCTTGAAATTGGGATGTTTGGGATATTTTGAAAACTGCAAGGGAGTTTGTGCAAATTGTGACTCATTACCGCTTTCAGTACTTGGCATATGTTGGGTATAAAAAGTCGTAATTTCAAACTGCGAATACGTGCATAGAGCCAGAATTTGGCTCCAAAATATGGCTCAGGCCTCGAAACTGGGATATTTGGGATATTTCGAAAATTGCAGGGGAGTTTGTGCAAAATGTGACTCCCTGCCGCTTTCAGGACATGGCATATGTTGGGTATAAAAATTCGTAATATCAAACTGCGAATACGTGCATAGAGCCAGAATTTGGCTCCAAAATATGGCTCAGGCCTCGAAATTGGGATGTTTGGGATATTTTGAAAACTGCAGGAAGGTTTGGGACAAATGTGACCAAACGCCACTTTCAGTACTTGGCATATGTTGGGTGTAAAAAGTCGTAATTTCAACCTTTGAATACGTGCAGAGAGCCTGAATTTGGCTCCAAAATATGGGTCAGACCTTGAAATTGGGATGTTTGGGATATTTTGAAAACTGCAGGGGAGTTTGTGCAAAATGTGACTCATTGCCGCTTTCAGTACTTGGCATATGTTGGGTATAATAAGTTGCAATTTCAAACTGCGAATACGTGCAGAGAGCCAGAATTTGGCTCCAAAATATGGCTCAGGCCTCGATATTGAGATGTTTGAGATATTTTGAAAACTGCAGGGGGGGGGGTTTGGGAAAAATGTGACCAAACGCCGCTTTCAGTACTTGGCATATGTTGGGTATAAAAAGTCGTAATATCAAACTGCGAATACGTGCAGAGAGACAGAATTTGGCTCCAAAATATGGCTCAGGCCTCGATATTGGGATGTTTGGGATATTTTGAAAATTGCAGGGGGGTTATGGACAAATGTATCCAAATGCCGCTTTCAGTACTTTGCATATGTTGGGTATAAAAAAGTCGTAATTTCAAACTGCGAATACGTGCAGAGAGCCAGAATTTGGCTCCAAAATATGGCTAAGGCCTCGAAATTGGGATGTTTGGGATATTTTGAAAACTGCAGGGGAGTTTGTGCAAAATGTGACACATTGCCGCTTTCATTACTTGGAATATGTTGGATGTAAAAAGTCGTAATTTCAACCTTTGAATACGTGCAGAGAGCCAGAATTTGGCTCCAAAATATGGCTCAGGCCTCGAAATTATGATGTTTGAGATATTTTGAAAACTGCAGGGAAGTTTGTGCAAAATGTGACTCATTGCCGCTTTCAGTACTTGGCATATGTTGAGTATAATAAGTCGTAATTTCAAACTGCGAATACGTGCAAAGAGCCATAATTTGGCTCCAAAATATGGCTCAGGCCTCGATATTGGGATGTTTGAGGTATTTTGAAAACTGCAGTTGGGATTGGGACAAATGTGACCAAACGCCGCTTTCAGTACTTGGCATATGTTGGGTATAAAAAAGTCGCAATTTCAAACTGTGAATACGTGCAGAGAGCCAGAATTTGGCTCCAAAATATGGCTCAGGCCTCGAAATTGGGATATTTGGGATATTTTGAAAACTGCAGGGGAGTTTGTGCAAAATGTGACTCACTGCCGCTTTCAGTACTTGGCATATGTTGGGTATAAAAAGTCGTAATTTCAAACTGCGAATACGTGCAGAGAGCCAGAATTTGGCTCCAAAATATGGCTCAGGCCTCGATATTGGGATGTTTGGGATATTTTGAAAACTGCAGGGGGTTTGACACAAATGTGACCAAATGCCGCTTTCAGTACTTGGCATATGTTGGGTATAAAAAGTCGTAATTTCAAACTGCGAATACGTGCAGAGAGCCAGAATTTGGCTCCAAAATATGGCTCAGGCCTCGAAATTGGGATGTTTGGGATATTTTGAAAACTGCAGGGGAGTTTGTGCAAAATGTGACTCACTGCCGCGTCCAGTACTTGGCATATTTTGGGTATAAAAAGTCGTAATATCAAACTTTGAATACTTGCAGAGAGCCAGAATTTGGCTCCAAAATATGGCTCAGGCCTCGAAATTGGGATATTTGGGATATTTTGAAAACTGCAGGGGAGGTGGGTCCAAAATATGGCACAAATGTGACCAACTGCCGCTTTCAGTACTTGGCATATGTTGGGTATAAAAAAGTCGCAATTTCAAACTGCGAATACGTGCAGAGAGCCAGAATTTGGCTCCAAAATATGGCTCAGGCCTCGAAATTGGGATGTTTGGGATATTTTGAAAACTGCAGGGAGGTTTAGGACAAATGTGACCAAATGCCGCTTTCAGTACTTGGCAGGTGTTGGGTATATAAAGTCATAATTTGAAACTGCGAATACGTGCAGAGAGCCAGAATTTGGCTCCAAAATATGGCTCAGGCCTCGAAATTGGGATGTTTGGGATATTTTGAAAACTGCAGGGGAGTTTGTGCAAAATGTGACTCACTGCCGCTTTCATTACTTGGCATATGTTGGGTATAAAAATTCGTAATTTCAAACTGCGAATACGTGCAGAGAATCAGAATTTGGCTCCAAAATATGGCTCAGGCCTCGAAATTGAGAAGTTTTGGATATTTTGAAAACTGCAGGGGGGTTTGTGCAAAATGTGACTCATTGCCGCTTTCAGTCCTTTGCATATGATGGGTATAAAAACTCGTAATATAAAACAACGAATACGTGCAGAGAGCCAGAATTTGGCTCCAAAATACGGCTCAGGCCTCGATATTGGGATGTTTGGTATATTTTGAAAACTGCAGGAAGGTTTGAGACAAATGTGACCAAACGCCGCTTTCAGTACTTCGCATATGTTGGGTATAAAAAAGTCGTAATTTCAAATTGCGAATACGTGCAGAGAGCCAGAATTTAGCTCCAAAATATGTCTCAGGCCTCGAAATTGGGATGTTTTAGGTATTTTGAAAACTGCAGGGGAGTTTGTGTAAAAAGTGACTCACTGCCGCATCCAGTACTTGGCATATGTTTGGTATAAAAAGACGTAATATCAAACTGCGAATACGTGCAGAGAGCCAGAATTTGGCTCCAAAATATAGCTCAGGCCTCGAAATTGGGATGTTTGGGATATTTTGAAAATTGCAGGGGGGATATGGGCAAATGTGACCAAACGCCACTTTCAGTACTTGGCATATGTTGGATATAAAAAAGTCGTAATTTCAAACTGCGAATACGTGCAAAGAGCCAGAATTTGGCTCCAAAATATGGTTCAGGCCTCGAAATTAAGATATTTGGTATATTTTGAAAACTGCATGGGAGTTTGTGCAAAATTTGACTCACTGCCGCTTACAGGACTTGGTATATGTTGGGTATAAAAAGTCGTAATATCAAACTGCGAATACGTGCAGAGAGCCAGAATTTGTCTCCAAAATATGTCTCAGGCCTCGAAATTGGGATGTTTGGGATATTTTGAAAACTGCAGGGGGGATTGGGACAAATGTGACCAAACGCCGCTTTCAGTACTTGGCATATGTTGGGTATAAAAAAGTCGTAATTTCAAACTGCGAATACGTGCAGAGAGCCAGAATTTGGCTCCAAAATATGGTTAAGGGGCTCGAAATTGGGATGTTTGGGATATTTTGAAAACTGCAGGGGAGTTTGTGCAAAATTTGACTCATTGCCGCTCTCAGTACTTGGAATATATTGGGTATAAAAAGTCGTAATTTCAACCTTTGAATACGTGCAGAGAGCCAGAATTTGGCTCCAAAATATGGCTCAGGCCTAGAAATTATGATGTTTGAGATATTTTGAAAACTGCAGGGGAGTTTGTGCAAAATGTGACTCATTGCCGCTTTCAGTACTTGGCATATGTTGAGTATAATAAGTCGTAATTTAAAACTGCGAATACGTGCAGAGAGCCAGAATTTGGCTTCAAAATATGGGTCAGGCCTCGATATTGGGATGTTTGAGATATTTTGAAAACTGCAGGAGGGATTGGGACAAATGTGACCAAACGCCGCTTTCAGTACTTGGCATAAGTTGGGTATAAAAAAGTCGCAATTTCAAACTGCGAATACGTGCAGAGAGCCAGAATTTGGCTCCAAAATATGGCTCAGGCCTCGAAATTGGGAAGTTTGGGATATTTTGAAAACTGCAGGGGTGTTTATACAAAATGTGACTCACTGCCGCTTTCAGTACTTGGCATATGTTGGGTATAAAAAGTCGTAATTTCAAACTGTGAATACGTGCAGAGAGCCAGAATTTGGCTCCAAAATATGGCTCAGGCCTCGAAATTGGGATGTTTGAGATATTTTGAAAACTGCAGGGGAGTTTGGAACAAATGTGACTCAACGCCGCTTTCAGTACTTGGCATATGTTGGGTATAAAAAAGTCGTAATTTCAAACTGTGAATACGTGCAGAGAGCCAGAATTTGGCTCCAAAATATGGCTCAGGCCTCGAAATTGGGATGTTTGGGATATTTTGAAAACTGCAGGGGAGTTTGTGACAAATGTGACCATGTGCCGCTTTCAGTACTTGGCATATGTTGGGTATAAAAAGTCGCAATTTCAAACTGCGAATACGTGCAGAGAGCCAGAATTTGGCTCCAAAATATGGCTCAGGCCTCGAAATTGGGATGTTTGGGATATTTTGAAAACTGCAGGGGAGTTTGGGACAAATGTGACTCAACGCCGCTTTCAGTACTTGGCATATGTTGGGTATAAAAAAGTCGTAATTTCAAACTGTGAATACAAGCAGAGAGCCAGAATTTGGCTCCAAAATATGGCTCAGGCCTCGAAATTGGGATGTTTTGGATATTTTGAAAACTGCAGGGGACTTTGTGCAAAATGTGACTTATTGCAGTCGTAATTTCAACCTGCGAATACGTGCAGAGAGCCAGAATTAGGCTCCAAAATATGGCTCAGGCCTCGATATTGGGATGTTTGGGATATTTTGAAAACTGCAGGGAGGTTTGGGACAAATGTGACCAAATGCCGCTTTCAGTACTTGGCATATGTTGGGTATAAAAAAGTCGTAATTTCAAACTGCGAATACGTGCAGAGAGCCAGAATTTGGCTCCAAAATATGGCTCAGGCGTCGAAATTGGGATATTTGGGATATTTTGAAAACTGCCGGGGAGTTTGTGCAAAATGTGACTCACTGCCGCTTTCAGTACTTGGCATATGTTGGGTATAAAAATGTCGTAATTTCAAACTGCTAATACGTGCAGAGAGCCAGAATTTGGCTCCAAAATATTGCTCAGGCATCGAAATTGGGATGTTTGGCATATTTTGAAAACTGCAGGGGAGTTTGTGCAAAATGTGACTCATGCCGCTTTCAGTACTTGGCATATGTTGGGTATAAAAAGTCGTAATATCAAACTGCGAATACATGCAGAGAGCCAGACTTTGGCTCCAAAATATGGCTCAGGCCTCGAAATTGGGATATTTGGGATATTTTGAAAACTGCAGGGGAGTTTGTGACAAATGTGACCAATTGCCGCTTTCAGTACTTGGCATATGTTGGGTATAAAAAGTCGTAATTTCAAACTGCGAATACGTGCAGAGAGCCAGAATTTGACTCCAAAATATGGCTCAGGCTTCGAAATTACGATGTTTGGGATATTTTAAAAACTGCATGTGAGTTTGTGCAAAATGTGACTCATTGCTGCTTTCAGTACTTGGCATATGTTGGTATAAGAAAGTCGCAATTTCAAACTGCGAATACGTGCAGAGAGCCAGAATTTGGCTCCAAAATATGGCTCAGGCCTCGAAATTGGGATGTTTGGGATATTTTGAAAATTGCATGGGGGATTGGGACAAATGTGACCAAATGCCGCTTTCAGTACTTGGCATATGTTGGGTATAAAAAAATCGTAATTTCAAACTGCGAATACGTGCAGAGAGCCAGAATTTGGCTCCAAAATATGGCTCAGGCCTCGAAATTGGGATGTTTTGGATATTTTGAAAACTGCAGGGGAGTTTGTGCAAAATGTGACTCACTGCCGCTTTCAGTACTTGATATATGTTGGGTATAAAAAGTCGTAATTTCAAACTGCGAATACGTGCAGAGAGCCAGAATTTGGCTCCAAAATATGGCTCAGGCCTCGAAATTGGGATGTTTGGGATATTTTGAAAACTGCAGGGGGGTTTGTGACAAATGTGACCAAATGCCGCATTCAGTACTTCGCATATGTTGGGTATAAAAAAGTCATAATTTCAAACTGCGAATACGTGCAGAGAGCCAGAATTTGGCTCCAAAATATGGCTCAGGCCTCTATATTGGGATGTTTGGGATATTTTGAAAACTGCAGGGGAGATATTTTAAAAAATTGCAGGAGGGTTTGTGACAAATGTGACCAAATGCCGCTTTCAGTACTTCGCATATGTTGGGTATAAAAAAGTCATAATTTCAAACTGCGAATACGTGCAGAGAGCCAGAATTTGGCTCCAAAATATGGCTCAGGCCTCTATATTGGGATGTTTGGGATATTTTGAAGACTGCATGGGGAATTAGGACAAATGTGACCAAACGCCGCTTTTAGTACTAGGTATATGTTGGGTATAAAAAGTCGTAATATCAATCTGCGAATTCGTGCAGAGAGCCAGAATTTGGCTCCAAAATATGGCTCAGGCCACGATATTGGAGTGTTTTAGATATTTTGAAAACTGCAGGAGAGTTTGCGCAAAATGTGACTCACTGCCGCTTTCAGGACTTGGCTTATGTTGCGAATAAAAATTCGTAATTTCAAACTGCGAATACGTGCAGAGAGTCAGAATTTGGCTCCAAAGTATAGCTCAGGCCTCGAAATTGAGAAGTTTTGGATATTTTGAAAACTGCAGGGGGGTTTGTGCAAAATGTGACTCATTGCCGCTTTCAGTCCTTTGCATATGATGGGTATAAAAACTCGTAATATAAAACTACGAATACGTGCAGAGAGCCAGAATTTGGCTCCAAAATACGGCTCAGGCCTCGATATTGGGATGTTTGGTATATTTTGAAAACTGCAGGAAGGTTTGAGACAAATGTGACCAAACGCCGCTTTCAGTACTTCGCATATGTTGGGTATAAAAAAGTCGTAATTTCAAATTGCGAATACGTGCAGAGAGCCAGAATTTGGCTCCAAAATATGGCTCAGGCCTCGAAATTGGGATGTTTTAGGTATTTTGAAAACTGCAGGGGAGTTTGCTCAAAATGTGACTCACTGCCGCGTCCAGTACTTGGCATATGTTTGGTATAAAAAGTCGTAATATCAAACTGCGAATACGTGCAGAGAGCCAGAATTTGGCTCCAAAATATGGCTCAGGCCAAGATATTGGGATGTTTGGGATATTTTGAAAATTGCAGGGGGGTTTATAGGCAAATGTGACCAAACGCCGCTTTCAGTACTTGGCATATGTTGGGTATAAAAAAGTCGTAATTTCAAACTGCGAATACGTGCAAAGAGCCAGAATTTGGCTCCAAAATATGGTTCAGGCCTCGAAATTAAGATATTTGGTATATTTTGAAAACTGCATGGGAGTTTGTGCAAAATGTGACTCACTGCCGCTTTCAGGACTTGGCATATGTTGGGTATAAAAATTCGTAATATCAAACTGCGAATACGTGCAGAGAGCCAGAATTTGTCTCCAAAATATGGCTCAGGCCTCGAAATTGGGATGTTTGGGATATTTTGAAAACTGCAGGGGGGATTGGGACAAATGTGACCAAACGCCGCTTTCAGTACTTGGCATATGTTGGGTATAAAAAAGTCGTAATTTCAAACTGCGAATACGTGCAGAGAGCCAGAATTTGGCTCCAAAATATGGTTAAGGGCTCGAAATTGGGATGTTTGGGATATTTTGAAAACTGCAGGGGAGTTTGTGCAAAATTGACTCATTGCCGCTCTCAGTACTTGGAATATATTGGGTATAAAAAGTCGTAATTTCAACCTTTGAATACGTGCAGAGAGCCAGAATTTGGCTCCAAAATATGGCTCAGGCCTAGAAATTATGATGTTTGAGATATTTTGAAAACTGCAGGGGAGTTTGTGCAAAATGTGACTCATTGCCGCTTTCAGTACTTGGCATATGTTGAGTATAATAAGTCGTAATTTAAAACTGCGAATACGTGCAGAGAGCCAGAATTTGGCTTCAAAATATGGGTCAGGCCTCGATATTGGGATGTTTGAGATATTTTGAAAACTGCAGTGGGGATTGGGACAAATGTGACCAAACGCCGCTTTCATTACTTGGCATATGTTGGGTATAAAAAATTCGCAATTTCAAACTGCGAATACGTGCAGAGAGCCTGAATTCGGCTCCAAAATATGGCTCAGGCCTCGAAATTGGGAAGTTTGGGATATTTTGAAAACTGCAGGGGTGTTTATACAAAATGTGACTCACTGCCGCTTCAGTACTTGGCATATGTTGGGTATAAAAAGTCGTAATATCAAACTGTGAATACGTGCAGAGAGCCAGAATTTGGCTCCAAAATATGGCTCAGGCTTCAAAATTGGGATGTTTTAGGTATTTTGAAAATTGCAGGGGGGATATGGACAAATGTGACCAAACGCCGCTTTCAGTACCTGGAATATGTTGGGTATAAAAAAGTCGTAATTTCAAACTGCGAATACGTGCAGAGAGCCAGAATTTGGCTCCAAAATATGGCTAAGGCCTCGAAATTGGGATGTTTGGTTTATTTTGAAAACTGCAGGGGAGTTTGTGCAAAATGTGACACATTGCCGCTTTCAGTACTTGGAATATGTTGGGTATAAAAAAGTCGTAATTTCAAACTGCGAATACGTGCAGAGAGCCAGAATTTGGCTCCAAAATATGGCTCAGGCCTCGAAATTATGATGTTTGAGATATTTTGAAAACTGCATGGGAAGTTTGTGCAAAATGTGACTCATTGCCGCTTTCAGTACTTGGCATATGTTGAGTATAATAAGTAGTAATTTCAAACTGCGAATACGTGCAGAGAGCCATAATTTGGCTCCAAAATATGGCTCGGGCCTCGATATTGGGATGTTTGAGGTATTTTGAAAACTGCAGGAGGGATTGGGACAAATGTGAGCAAACGCCGCTTTCAGTACTTGGCATATGTTGGGTATAAAAAATTCGCAATTTCAAACTGTGAATACGTGCAGAGGGCCAGAATTTGGCTCCAAAATATGGCTCAGGCCTCGAAATTGGGATATTTTGGATATTTTGAAAACTGCAGGGGGGATATGGACAAATGTATCCATGTGCCGCTTTCAGTACTTGGCATATGTTGGGTATAAAAAAGTCGTAATTTCAAACTGCGAATACGTGCAGAGAGCCAGAATTTGGCTCTAAAATATGGCTAAGGGCTCGAAATTGGGATGTTTGGGATATTTTGAAAACTGCAGGAAGGTTTGTGCAAAATGTGACTCATTGCCGCTTTCAGTACTTGGCATATGTTGGGTATAAAAAAGTCGTAATTTCAAACTGCGAATACGTGCAGAGAGCCAGAATTTGGCTCCAAAATATGGCTCAGGCCTCGAAATTGGGATGTTTGAGATATTTTGAAAACTGCAGGGGAGTTTGTGCAAAATGTGACTCATTGCCGCTTTCAGTACTTGGCATATGTTGGGTATAAAAAGTCGTAATTTCAAACTGCGAATACGTGCAGAGAGCCAGAATTTGGCTCCAAAATATGGCTCAGGCCTCGATATTGGGATGTTTGAGATATTTTGAAAACTGCAGGGGAGTTTGTGCAAAATGTGACTCATTGCCGCTTTCAGTACTTGGCATATGTTGGGTATAATAAGTCGTAATTTCAAACTGCGAATACGTGCAGAGAGCCAGAATTTGGCTCCAAAATATGGCTCAGGCCTCGATATTGGGATGTTTGGGATATTTTGAAAACTGCAGGGAGGTTTGGGACAAATGTGACCAAACGCCGCTTTCAGTACTTGGCATATGTTGGGTATAAAAAATTCGTAATTTCAAACTGCGAATACGTGCAGAGAGCCAGAATTTGGCTCCAAAATATGGCTCAGGCCTCGAAATTGGGATGTTTTGGATATTTTGAAAACTGCAGGGGAGTTTGTGCAAAATGTGACTCACTGCCGCTTTCAGTACTTGGCATATGTTGGGTATAAAAAGTCGTAATATCAAACTGCGAATACGTGCAGAGAGCCAGAATTTGGCTCCAAAATATGGCTCAGGCCTCGAAATTGGGATGTTTGGGATATTTTGAAAACTGCAGGGGAGTTTGTGACAAATGTGACTCATGCCGTTTCAGTACTTGGCATATGTTGGGTATAAAAAGTCATAATTTCAAACTGCGAATACGTGCAGAGAGCCAGAATTTGGCTCCAAAATATGGCTCAGGCCTCGAAATTGGGATGTTTGGGATATTTCGAAAAACTGCAGGGGAGTTTGTGCAAAATGTGACTCACTGCCGCTTTCAGTACTTGGCATATGTTGGGTATAAAAAGTCGTAATTTCAAACTGCGAATACGTGCAGAGAGCCAGAATTTGGCTCCAAAATATGGCTCAGGCCTCGAAATTGGGATGTTTGGGATATTTTGAAAACTGCAGGGGAGTTTGGGACAAATGTGACTCAACGCCGCTTTCAGTACTTGGCATATGTTGGGTATAAAAAGTCGTAATTTCAAACTGCGAATACGTGCAGAGAGCCAGAATTTGGCTCCAAAATATGGCTCAGGCCTCGAAATTGGGATATTTGGGATATTTTGAAAACTGCAGGGGGATTGGACAAATGTGACTCATGTGCCGCTTTCAGTACTTGGCATATGTTGGGTATAAAAAGTCGTAATATCAAACTGCGAATACGTGCAGAGAGCCAGAATTTGGCTCCAAAATGTGGCTCAGGCCTCGAAATTGGGATGTTTGGGATATTTTGAAAACTGCAGGAAGGTTTGGGACAAATGTGACCAAACGCCGCTTTCAGTACTTGGCATATGTTGGGTATAAAAAAGTCGCAATTTCAAACTGCGAATACGTGCAGAGAGCCAGAATTTGGCTCCAAAATATGGCTCAGGCCTCGAAATTGGGAGATTTGGGGTATTTTGAAAACTGCAGGGGAGTTTGTGCAAAATTTGACTCACTGCCGCTTTCAGGACTTGGCATATGTTGGGTATAAAAAGTCGTAATATCAAACTGCGAATACGTGCAGAGAGCCAGAATTTGGCTCCAAAATATGGCTCAGGCCTCGAAATTGGGATGTTTGGGATATTTTGAAAACTGCAGGGGAGTTTATGCAAAATGTGACTCATTGCCGCTTTCAGTACTTGGCATATGTTGGGTATAAAAAGTCGTAATTTCAAACTGCGAATACGTGCAGAGAGCCAGAATTTGGCTCCAAAATATGGCTCAGGCCTCGATATTGGGATGTTTGGGATATTTTGAAAACTGCAGGAAGGTTTGGGACAAATGTGACCAAACGCCGCTTTCAGTACTTGGCATATGTTGGGTATAAAAAAGTCGAAATTTCAAACTGCGAATACGTGCAGAGAGCCAGAATTTGGCTCCAAAATATGGCTCAGGCCTCGAAATTGGGATGTTTGGGATATTTTGAAAACTGCAGGGGAGTTGTGTCAAAATGTGACTCACTGCCGCTTTCAGTACTTGGCATATGTTGGGTATAAAAAGTCCTAATTTCAAACTGCGAATACGTGCAAAGAGCCTGAATTTGGCTCCAAAATATGGCTCAGGCCTCGAAATTGGGATGTTTGGGATATTTTGAAAACTACAGGGGAGTTTGTGCAAAATGTGACTCATTGCCGCTGTCAGTACTTGGCATATGTTGGGTATAAATAAGTCGTAATATCAAAGTGCGAATACGTGCAGAGAGCCAGATTTTGGCTCCAAAATATGGCTCAGGCCTCGAAATTGGGATATTTGGGATATTTTGAAAACTGCAGGGGAGTTTGTGCAAAATGTGACTCACTGCCGCTTTCAGGACTTGGCATATGTTGGGTATAAAAAGTCGTAATTTCAAACTGCGAATACGTGCAGAGAGCCAGAATTTGGCTCCAAAATATGGCTCAGGCCTCGAAATTGGGATGTTTGGGATATTTTGAAAACTGCAGGGGGGATTGGGACAAATGTGACCAAACGCCGCTTTCAGTACTTGGCATATGTTGGGTATAAAAAAGTCACAATTTCAAACTGCGAATACGTGCAGAGAGCCAGAATTTGGCTCCAAAATATGGCTCAGGCCTCGAAATTGGGATGTTTGGGATATTTTGAAAACTGCAGGGGAGGTTTGTGACAAAATGTGACTCACTGCCGCTTCAGTACTTGGCATATGTTGGGTATAAAAAGTCTCAATTTCAAACTGCGAATACGTGCAGAGAGCCAGAATTTGGCTCCAAAATACGGTTCTGGCCTCGAAATTGGGATGTTTGGGATATTTTGAAAACTGCAGGGGAGTTTGTGCAAAATGTGACTCAATGCCGCTTTCAGCACTAGGCATATGTTGGGTATTAAAATTCGGAATTTCAAACTGCGAATACGTGCATATAGCCAGAATTTGGCTCCAAAATATGGCTCACTCCTCGAAATTGGTATGTTTGGGATATTTTGAAAACTGCAGGGGAGTTTGGGACAAATGTGACCATTGCCGCTTTCAGTACTTGGCATATGTTGGGTATAAAAAGTCGTAATTTCAAACTGCGAATACGTGCAGAGAGCCAGAATTTGGCTCCAAAATATGGCTCAGGCCTCGAAATTGGGATGTTTGGGATATTTTGAAAACTGCAGGGAGGTTTGGGACAAATGTGACAAACGCCGCTTTCAGTACTTGGCATATGTTGGGTAAAAAAAGTCGTAATTTCAAACTGCGAATACGTGCAGAGAGCCTGAATTTGGCTCCAAAATATGGCTCAGGCCTCGAAATTGGGATGTTTGGGATATTTTGAAAACTGCAGGGGAGTTTGGCAAAAATGTGACTCAACGCCGCTTTCAGTACTTGGCATATGTTGGGTATAAAAAGTCGCAATTTCAAACTGCGAATACGTGCAGAGAGCCAGAATTTGGCTCCAAAATATGCCGCAGGCCTCGAAATTGGGATATTTGGGATATTTTGAAAATTGCAGGGGGGATTGTGACAAATGTATCCATGTGCCGCTTTCAGTACTTGGCATATGTTGGGTATAAAAAAGACGTAATTTCAAACTGCGAATACGTGCAGAGAGCCAGAATTTGGCTCCAAAATATGGCTCAGGGCTCGAAATTGGGATATTTGGGATATTTTGAAAACTGCAGGGGAGTTGGTGCAAAATGTGACTCATTGCCGCTTTCAGTACTTGGAATATGTTGGGTATAAAAAAGTCGTAATTTCAACCTTTGAATACGTGCAGAGAGCCAGAATTTGGCTCCAAAATATTGCTCAGGCCTCGAAATTGGGATGTTTTGGATATTTTGAAAACTGCAGGGAAGTTTGTGCAAAATGTGACTCATTGTCGCTTTCAGTACTTGGCATATGTTGGGTATAATAAGTGGTAATTTAAAACTGCGAATACGTGCAGAGAGCCAGAATT